>JAQFXT010000167.1:0-66413 GCA_034683725.1 Strigamia crassipes
AATCAGATATTTTGGTTAATTTGGATAATCAGATATTTTGGTTAATTTGGATAATCAGATATTTTGGTTAATTTGGATAATCAGATATTTTGGTTAATTTGGAAAATCAGATATTTTGATTAATTTAGGTTATTCAGTTTTCCTTTTTCTAAGTTGATTTCTTGAAACTTTTAAATTCCATCTTTGTTGTGATTTCTTATGATTTTACAATTGGATAATTTTTTTGCTTTTGGTTTGTTTTGAAAACAAAAGAATCGTCTAGGAAATAGATGAAAGGGCTTTTATATAAAGGAAATGAAAACAAATATGAAAAAGTTTTTTTTTTCTTGCTTTGCTTTGCTTTTCAATTTGAGAGAGGAAAATGTGAAGTCATTTACTTTCAATAAAAATTGATGCTTAATAATTATAGTTTTGTTTCTATTAAAGTATACTGAAAATTACACTCAGAATCTTCAATAAATAAAAGTCTAAAATTGTGGATTATTTGATAGATAAAATGTGCAAAACATTGTCTTGTGTATTCTACGTTATGTCGTTTGAGTCCACAGTTTTTTGTAATATAAAAAATTGAGTGTTTACACGATCAATTATGAAGGAATCACAACAAAGTGAAGGTTGATTTAGACAAGAGGAGCCAGAGCCCATTAGAAATCCTCCAAATTGCAGTTGGCAAATAAATGAGTTTGTCTGGAATGGGTAAATGTGCCCTCCTACTGGTTCACTGCAGGATGAGCGAAGAGAGTTTTATTATTCTCTTAACACTTTTATCTGTTTACTTTATTATTGATTTTTTGGTGGGATGTAAAAAAATAAATAAAACAAACAAACTCGTGTAATGTATTAATAAGATTAAGCAAAATGACATGAAACTAACTTTTATTTTTTATTTTTTATTTTTTTATTTTTTTTTTTGCGTTGGAAGTGAGATGCTATTAAGACAAAACTGTTAGTACAACATAGAAGAGTTGATCTTTGAACTTGGGTTGGGTGAAGATGACAAATGGGATGCTGGTTGTTGCCAGGGCAACCAAAATCCCACAGGGAAAGGATTGAGTACACGATGTAAGTAGAAAGCAGTTCTCAATAACATTCTCTTATCAACACTTAAGAATGGCTCTGACGAGGTTTAAAATACCAAGTGATGGTGACCTTTGCATGTCTGATGAAGAAAATGAAACTGGCTCTCTAGAAGACAAAGACAGTTGAAGATAAGCTTAAAGATTGTATGCAGCTTTTGATTATTTTTCAATTAAGCTTTAATGCGATTTGATAAGGCGCTTATTGATTATGGATGCGATAATGAAGAAAAAATTAGGTGTGTTTACATTGGTTCAACAAATATTTAACGATTACTTAAATGAATAAAAAAAAAAGTGAAATAAATGACTTATTATTGGCGATTATGTTTTTTTAACTTCAAATAACTTATAACTATATGTTTATAAGTTCATAATGCCAGGGGTCATGTAAAGGCGTCATATTTATTCAGAGAACTAGTGCAGTCATGGTTAATCGTAAAAAAACATTTTTGAAACAAGCATGGGATTTACAAATAAATGGCCTCACTTAAGCAAAATATGACGTAAAAAAATGTCGGCCCTGAAGTGATAGCGAGGTTGACAACTTAGTATGTTTGAACAGGTTTTTCTTAACCAATTTGAACGCACCTAATATTTGTCAGGATTTTGCAAATATTTCTTTTATTGGGGTATTTGCTCGGTGAAAGATCTTTAAAATTAATGTTTGATTTTTGAAATTTGTCCACAAATATCAAATAAATGGAAAGACAACTTCATCAAACAATTTCCGATATTATTTATTCTCTTGTGCAATCATAGCCAGAAGATTTTTTTTTTGTTTCTGTTTAGTTTTCTTTATAGATCACTTTGAACTGTTTCTTTAAAAAAATGTAATGGTTGGTCAGTATATTGAATTTCCTGCGAAAAGTTTGGAAGTCCAGCAATTTCCGTTTATTTAAATGAAGAAACAATTTCGAGCCAAATTAGGCAACTGTAATTATGAGTATATCAACATGCAGTGGAACACGTTCTGAGTTTAGGCGTCGTTTCTAACAAAATTGGAGATGGTTTATTCAAGTTGCATGGACTGGTCGATCCGTTTAGGATTTTGCATAAAGTGGAAAATGATGTATTAAAATAAAATGAAATTTCTCGTGGTGGTGATGAATTTATACGACGATTGAATGAATAAACCGTTATGACTTATTGATTGATATGGAGGAGGTCTGTGTGTATGCTATTTGATTGATTGGATATTGATAGGAAATGATGGAATTTATTATTTTTATTTTTTCATTTATTTTTTTTAGGGGGTGGACTGTATAAGATATTTATAATGGATATCATTTTGAAATTTTGTTGCACTTGAGTGGTCTTGGATGCTGTGAATAAATGGCTGGTTCCACGAATTGAGTTGACGCGGTTGTGTATAGAGAAGCGTGAAATTTAATCTGCGAACTGGCACGAGATGGCGAGTTTCTGAAGCCAAATCACATTCAGTTCAGTGAAGGAAGAGAATACAAGGCATAGCGTCTTGGCACTTAAAGTGATTGGAATATAAACTACATTATTTTTTTTTATACACAATATATATACGAGTAGATATAGATATATTATCCTTTAATCCGAAAAATTTTATTAACTAAAGTAAACGGCTTGAAACGATTAATTTATCATTTTACACTTCACAACATATGGGAGCTGAATTGCGGTTTCGTGAGGCAAAATGTCCATTTGCTGCGGCCGCCAGATTGAAACTCTATATTCATTGCTTTGTGGATAAATGAAAAAATTTGACAAAATGAACGAGTTTGTTATGGGGAGACTATGAAGTGATGCCTTATTCTTCCAAACATTCCTGCTCTCCATTTATCACCCTTAGGAAATGATTTTCTCCTTTGTATGCAGCTGTTCTTCTTGATAGGGATTAAGGGGGAAAACAATAGATAGAAATTGCAGAGGGTTACGGTTTTTGCAAGAAAAAAGCAAACAAAACATGCTCGGATGGGGGGGAGAGAAATTTTTTTTTTTTTTTTTAAAGATAAAAATAATAAATTGACTTATTTAAAAATGCACCTTCAAGTAATGGAATGGAAGATAACATTTTTCTGTTATATTTAGCACATATTCATCAAGTCAGAGGATAAGAGCAAATGTTTTAGTTGATAGCAGACAGCAGGTGCTCAGCATAAAAAGCACATTTGATTATATAAAGTTAAAGATAGTCCCGCATCTGCTGTTTTGTTTACATGGCCAGTGAAATCATAAAAGAGCAGCAAATGTGTGTACAGCTTGTCACACAAAAGGAATTTTTTCACAGCTTTTATGCATGCACAGAAACAGCAATGAATGGAGCACTTCAAGCACAATTTGACAAATTTGAAAAATTCATTCTGTAAAACATTCGGACAAAGTTTTTAGTAATGTTTTTTTGTTTTTTTTTGTTTTTTTTTTTAAATTAAATTTAATTAAATTTATTTTTCTTCTGAGATGACAGTGACCTTGCTTCTATGCGCATAAGCATAATATATTAAATAAATTAAATTATGCAGAATTTATTTATGTTTTTAATTATTATTTTCATTATTTTTATAATTAATTTTACGTAAGTTTATGGCCACTTACTTTAAACTTAATTATTTTGAAATGATGTGCTTAATTTACACTATAGTGTGGCGGTCAGAGGTTGACTTGCTGCGGCTGCCAGATTGAAACTTTATCTGAAAAAAAAATAAAAATTTTAAATTTTAAATTTCAAATTTCAAAATAAAAATAACCAAATTTAAAATCAGCGCTAAACTTTTCAGTAACTCTCCAAAGTTTCATCTAAATGTTTTTCGATGGTGGCTATTCAGCTTTAGTTGCTAAGATGAGGAAGTGGGCGTTAAATATTCAATGATGGGGTGAGTTGAGTTGGAAGGAAGACAGAAGAAGAAGAAGAAAAAAAATCTAATGAAGCAATGGGAGTAGCTAAAGTGATGCTGGAGATATCTGGGGGCAGCCAGAGTGTAAATAAAGAGTTACTACCACAGACATTGAATAATATTCTTTTTTATTTACGATTTTCTGACGAACACAATAATAATTAATTAAATACATTTCTTTGTTTATGTGCTTTGTTTTGTGCGAGTTTTAATGCTTGGGTGGCTTCGTTTTATTGTTATTGACTTTTTTTTATGCGAAACAAAACGAATGGAATGAATAAGAGAAAGTTGTTGGTAAGGTGAAGAAAGTATGTGATTGTTGAGATGGAAAAAGAAAAAAAAAGATTTATTCCATGCGAATGAATTTTTGTAATGAATTTTTCCTTTACAGTAATGAAAGATTGTTTGAACTTTTTTTTTTTTCCTCGTATTTTTTAATGCAAACGATTTACTTTATACCAGAAAGCAAGTTTTATTCACGTCTCAATCATCTTAAAACGAGTGAAAGCAAATAAAACGTGGAATGGAGTCTTTTAGAAAATTCTTCCCATAAATCCGTGTGTACTTATCACAGATTTGTCAAGTGGAAAATCCTTTTTACCCACTTTTTTTTTCATTGCGATTTCTCTGTGTCGACATTGAATCTGAAACCGACCATCTTAGGTAAGGGTTCTTTCTTTCTCCAGTTAAATCTTAGTTTGTCACGCACCATTTACCTGCACCGAACGAGCGACATGTAAAATGAGAAATGGACGCACTCCAGCTTGTTGTATCACAGTGCGAATACAAGAAGTGGAATGAAAAGTGTCCTCTGCTGCCTCCCATTTATTAAGACGAGAGACGGAAAACCTACTTAATAGCGGTTTGGCGATTACGTTTTTTTTAACTTCAAATAACTTATAACGTAGAACTTGTGTTTATATAAGTTCAGAATGCAATTTATAAAAAAAAGAAATATAAGTTATGCCATAAATAAGCACATCGACGGTCATGCCAGGGGTCATGTGAAGGCGTCATATTTATTTAGAGAACTAGTGCAGACATGGTTAATCGTAAAAAAACATTTTTAAAACACGCATGGGATGTATAAATCTGTTTTAGAAATTTTGCTTTCGGTTTATAACTTATAAGTTGTACATACAAAAAAGTTAATCGCCAAACCTCTATTGCTTTTGTATCATTTATTACTAAGACGTATGAAGATTTAAGTTGGTTGATAAGTTCTGGAGAAAGCGTTTTATATACGTGAGAAGTTAAAAAAAAAAGGTTTTTGTATTGAATTTGGCTTAGGGTTGGGTTGGGCTGTATGAAAACCAATAACTAAAGGAAGTGACAAGCCATCACGAGCATCTGTCTGGTGCAATCAACTCAAAAGTGAACTCCTGTGGCCTTCCATTCATCATTTTACTGGATAACGTTCAATTTGTTTTGTTTCTCCATTAATCGTGGCTTAAGCTCTTAAACTATCTTGGAATGGAACTTTTAGCACTAATCTAAGGGATAAGTTTCTCTGCCTGCTGTATATGGGTTCGTCTTCTTGCGAGTTGAAGCTGTTGTCAAAATGAAAAGTTGATGTTTTAATATTTAACAACGTCTCACTGAAAGGCTTATCTCGCGCATATGGCCGAAGGAATTACCGGCACAGAAAGATTAAAAAAAAATAGAAAAATAGAAAAAGCCAAACAATGAGAATGAATTTTCTATTGGGTTCTTGAAAAATGAGAATGATTTTTTTGGGGCTTTGAAGGAAATGATTTAGCACTCGCAGACAAAAAGACATTCCAGCAGTCTCATTGCGCGGGCCCCTGCAGCTGTGTGTTTTGAGTGTGTCTTGATCCGGGCCTGTCACTGCCAACCATAGATACATGGATGTAACATGACGATTAATTTATCGTCACGACCAAGAACCCCAAGAACATGTCTGTGACGATAAATTTTGGGAATGTCGTGTCCAACATTTTTTTTTTTTTTTACTTATCGATTTATCGATCTGTTGATTTAGCGCACAATTTTCCAATCAATTTAATTATTTACTCAATTAAATGATAATTAGGTAACTTTTTTTTCGCAACAACCAAAGGGATGTTTGAGATGTTGCAAATGTGTGTTTTGATATAAAACAGTTTTTGAGATGTTCCTTCTAGCTCCCCGTAGAGCTACGGATCACCGAGATGGTTTTGGATCATAAATAAAGGCGTTAGTCGCGTATTTTGAAATCTGAATGTTGTAGAGCTTCGAAGAACATGATGAATTGTTCAATTGAAACAGTGTTGCAAGAATTTTCAATTAAGTTAGCAAACCCAAACATTGTCGATATCCCCGGGTGAAAGTGAAACGCAGAGTTGCGTCATTAATCAAGGAGGGATGAGATTAGGAACGGGTTGATGGATCATTAGTTTGCAATGAGTTACAATTTGTAAAGCCAGTGTCTGACGCATTAACCTTTCAGTTCAGGTGAGCTGCAAATTTGTGGTCGATGCTGCGCTAGTATTTTAACTATTCACAACTTGTGTCGGGCGAGACATTTCTTCAATATAAGCTCAAGATGGCGCTGAGCAAAGTGCAATTTCATGTTTGCCATGATGCCATTCATACATATACGTATATCTATATCTATATGCATTTGGGGTTTTCCTTTTATTTCCTTTTCTTTGTTTTCAAGTTTGCAAACCCTTGGGTTTCTTGTTATTTACTCGAAATTCTCGACTTGATGACGTGTCATATGGACGGAAGTCGTCATAAATTTCTCACAGAATTCTGCTGGCACACTTCCTGTTTTTCACAGATTTCCTTAAGCGACTTAAAGGGTTGAAGTGAAAGGAATTTTACTCCTGAATAAACAACACAAAACCACAAATATTTACCGACGCCATTTGGAAAGTGGCAAAAGAAATGTTTGCTATATCCAGTAATGAAAACATCAATATTTTTGAGAAATGAAAACTTTGTATTAATTTATTATTTTTTTATGGGTCATAAAATAATAATAATAATAAATGTTTATTTTTTTATCTTGAAAAATGTTGTAATTTCTTTCTTTTTTCTTTGATTTGCAGCGTTATTGTCTGGAACGTTACGGACATTTCAGAAACACGCGTGCGACGATGGTCTGCTGATCATCAAATGTCCTCACGGGACCACCATCAGTATTCAACTGGCTCAGTATGGGCGACAAGCACCTAACTATCTTATATGCCCGCCAACTGGTGTGGTCGACACACCGGAACCTGATCCACCGACGCGGTATCTGGGCACAGATATGCCCAATCAATTGCAAAATGACTCGGTCAACTGCCTCTCCGCTTCCTCCCTCCAGGTATGGCATCAAGTTTTAGGTCTTTTATCACCCTCCTCGTAGTTTAAATGCCGTGTGAGCTTCATGGGCAACTTAGTTTTACTTTTTTTTTTTATTTTTTTTTTTATTTTTTTTTAAATTTTTTTTAAATATCCGTTCTAGTAAAATACCATATTTGATTTTAACGAGAATATCGTTACAGCGTTATGTCATCATTTTCCAATGGTCTATTATAGTATTTCATACTTTCCACTTGGTACAAACAAAATCCGGTCTCAATTTATTTCTAATTTCAAAAGAAATAAGAAAAATAAACTTTGCTTTACGTTTCTTATACTTAAACACTTTTTCTTTCGATTCTTTTCCTCATTCTGCTTTGAGACCGAATACGAAATCTTTAAAGAAACTTTTGATGAATGTTCTATGTCAATATAGGTTTAGTGAAATCTGTAAAATTCAGAGTGTTCAGTGTTCCCTATGTGTTATGAATATGGATCTCTTTCCACGCCGTGCTCACAAAGCAATCACCAATTTGTCTTTTTTACACAAATCTTTATTCGTTGATTTTATACTTTGAAAACACATTTGATTAAACCGAAGTTTTTGAAATAATTCTTTTTTTCTTCTTCCGTGAATTGAATGAATGAATGCATTTTTACTCGTCTAAAAACGAATCGAGTTTTCACGGTGTTCAGAAATTGAAAATTACTTTTAATAATATAATAAAAAAAATATATAAAAAAAATATAAAAAAATTATTTTCTAACGACAGACAAAGGAACAAGACTGGAATCTATTCCTGATAGAATGAGAAACGACTAAACACAGAGCTGTTTCATAATGTTTACTCGAGCGGAAACTGATCCGAGCGTGAAATGTAAAGAGGAGACTGCACAAGTTACATAAATTTTTTCATATTTTAATATAAAAATGTAAACCAAAACACGGCCTTAAGTTTTGTTTTATTACAAAAAGGCATGAAAGTAAATATAGATGGTTGGAACGTTTGAAAATGAGGATTTTCTGGGCGACTTGTTTTTTATTAATGCGTGATTAAATTAAAAATTCAAGATGTAATAAATTGCTATTGAATCGTTGCTTTCTGCTTGCTTTGCTTCAAGTGGTGTTTAAAGGGTGTGGTCATGGCAGTAGAGAGACATTAATTATATCATTTTTGTTTCTTTAGAAAAGTGGTGACGAGTAAAAGTAGTTGGAAGAGAGAGAAAGAGAGAGAAAAAAGAGGGGGAAAGGTTTTTCCATTTTTCCACTCGAGGGCAAACACATCATTTCGAGCCCATTTAATCTCTCCCACAGCTGCAACAAACAGCAAAGAATTTTTTTTTTGTTTTTTTTTTATTTTGTTTTTTTAAAAAATGAAACAAGAAAAGTTTTTGGGCTCTGGAGATATTGCTGTGTCTTTTCGCATTAATCATATTTATGTAAATATTTTTAAGATGAGGGATAAAAGGAGAAAAAGTCGTGAATTATTAGTTTCGTCGACTTTTTTTTGTGTGTGAAAAGTTGATATCCAGTGTTTTTCTTTCATTAAAATTGCTTCGACAAATGCTAATTTAAATAGAAGTATTGCGGGAAAGCCGCGTCGATTTGTTCAGGCGGCGCTTCTTTGCTAAATGAGGTTTTATTTGATGGAAATTTTCAGCAAACAATTTAAATGAAATTTATTATTAACAAGGTTGATGCAAATTTAATGACATAAATTGTTCATTTTTTTTTCTTTTTTAGCACCAACTTTTAACCGTTTTTAAATTACTAAATTAAATTAAAGCGATTCGTCGACTGTTTTAACGCTTGTTATGTGCTAATGAATTTGTATATACAAGTTTGAGAAAATTTATATATATATATATATATATAAAAATTTGTAGTAAAGAAAAAAATGACAGCTATGAAATTGCAGGGAAAACATTTTTGCGTGGGATCAGCGAGAAAAATATGTTTTGAGAAACCCCAAATCAGTGTGAGTGAATGTCAACCGCACGAAATACGATGTGTAATAATACTCGACTCGCATCTTAAACTCGGATGCCTTATCGCTGTCCTTGTTACGGTAGAAAGTTGCCATGAGGGCACTTGACATGTCCCCTCTCTTCTTTGGTCGAGGGCGGAAAGCGAGGAAATTTCTCCATATCACGCCAGTTGCTCATTTAAGCAGCGATTACGCGGCAATTGCAGTGATCTTTTCTCTGATAAAAGTCTGAACTTGCCCTTTGATGCGCCATCATGTCACTCGCACACATCACTAAAAGAAAAAATATTGATGACTGGCTCAGTTTGTGTTGATTTCTTTTTCCATGTTTCTGCCAATGCTTAGGGGGAAGGTTTAATGACAAACTCAAAGTTCACAATTTAAAGAGGGAACAACGGAGGTCATAACATTTTTCATGAATAATTCATATTTGTTTGTTTATTTGCTTGTTTTAAAATTGCAATGAGAATTTTTCGGCTTTAATCGCTCAGTTTTTGGCCTATTCAATCAGTCTTTCTTAGGTTTTTCAAGCCGTATCTTTTTTTATAATCTTTTTATCTTTCTTTCGCTTTTATTTACACAAAAAGTACAAATGTTAGTAACTATATCTGTAAATTGGCGAAATACTACTTTTTCTTTGAAAAAGAGTGCTTTAACACTGACATAAAACGTAAAAACACTTTTTTTATTGTTTATTTGAGTCTACATCTTTTTTTAATCTTGGCACAACACGGCGCTTCTCTTCTTTGTTTTTATTGAGGTTCAATAAAGGAACTTCAAAGATTTTCATGAGATGTAAAATTTTAAAAACCCAACTCTGAAATTGCTAAATTGGTTGTAAAAAAAAAAAAAAAAAAAAAAAAAAAAAAAAAAAAAAAGTTGTTTGTCTGGTCACGTTTTGTTAGAATGACGGATATTGTCGGTGTTGTCATGCGGCGATAAGAGTGACTTTCTGCGGCTTGAAAATACACCAGATCATCATTCTCAGATTTATCTCTGTTTTTCTCTTTCTATCGACGTTTCAACTTTTATTGGTTTTTACGTACAAATAATTTTTTTTTTGCTTTAGTTGTCGTTTGAGTTTTAATTTGAACGAGTAGACGGCACGTGAAGTTTGGAATTTAACGAAAGAGAAATGAGAAGTTGATCCTCTTCATTTGTTCATCTTATGAAGCAATTTTGTTTGACGTTTTTCGTTTGCCAGCATCAACATCAAGTTGGGAAACTTGTCTGTATTCATCAAGGTACAAGCCGAGCAATTTGTCATGCAAACGATAAAGAAAAAAAAAGAAAAAAAAAAAAAAGGAAAATCAAAGTTCGTTATTGGTCATCAAGCATCGGATTTTTCCTTTCATGTGACATTTGTTGAGCTATTTTTTTTCTACCGGAGTAGGAAATGAAATGAAATGAAATGAAACGTAAGGAGTTTGTTTTTTCGAGATTGCAGAAAAATGTAAAGACTGAAATTGAATTCAGTTTAAGGTGACATATTGAAGTCAATTTTTTGTAATTTCATTTGTATACGTATATTTTTTTTCCTTCAGTTTTTTTTTTTTTTTTTTTTTTTTTTTTTAATTTTTCAAACATGGCTGCAACACAATAAAAGTTGGCACACAAAGATGAGTTTTTGAAGCGAAAAACCAATTTTGTCTTTATCTTGAAAATGGTGGGAGCACAAGATGGATGTTTATATTGGGCTTCAACTGAGAAAAGGGAGCAAAAGGAATGGAAACTTGTTTGAAGGAGCAGAAAACACTTGAACTGAACTTCCCTCGACGTTCCAAGACGAAATCAGATGTCAAAGATGAAGTCAGTGTCCACAACACTAGTGGCATCTCGAGTTTGCTCTCCTGCGGGGAGATTTCGATTGAATTGTCTTGTCTAGGTCGATAAAGAGATACGGTACGTTTAAAGCGTGTCGCTGCTCAGGTGTATACGCCCAACGAATTAGCTAAGCATCAATAATTGATGAGATGAGTGCACATTGATGAATATTCATGAACCGTTGCTTTGTTGAATGGTGCAATTAACAAGGCAAATTGCATGTTGATTAGTTGTTTATTTGCTGGTATTTATTTCACCCGGTTTTGTCATTTTCAATTGCAGTTTTTCGCTGTGCTACTTGAACTAATCACTCGAGATTTTGTTTTTTGCTTGAAAAATTAGTTTTATTTACTATTCTGTTATGTTGGATAGTATAAATTGTTTAATTGCTGCAGATGTTGATGAGTTTTAATTAAAAGGAGTAATTTCGGCCTGGATTTCTAGATTAAGGGTTAAGTTATGGTTGCATTAACCTTACACGCGCAAGATGGAAGGAAGGAAGAAAAATGATTTACATTTTCTTTAAACAATTTCCTTATTATTTTTTTTATTTTATTGAAATCCATCCAGCAATGGAAGTAAATTTGCATAAATATTCATTTTTTTTTTCTCATCGTTATTTAAAAAAAATTGCAATTTCTTGTTCTTTATATTTCCTTTTTCGTTTTCTTTGCCCATGTAGCAATCACAGGTGTAATGTAATGAGTTTAGTGGGTTTTTTTCCGGTCTCTTTTTCCTCTCCAATATCCTCAAGAGACAAAGCAATTTTCTTAATGAGTCTTAGTCTCACAAGAGTACGATAATAATTTTAATTTGCAACTCGATTCATCTCCTTAACATTTCTTTCTTTGTCTTCCATTGATTCAGGCAATGAAAATTTATCTAGTGATTTTTGCATCTGCGACTTGTTTGTTTTGCAGAGATTTGCGCCGAAAAAAGAAATGAAATTGCTTTGCTCTGTCACTAGAAATACCGTGTGGGGGGTTAATCAATGCGAGCGGATAATATTGATGACGTGTTTAGTATTACTTATTACAGACGGTCGTCGATTCCTGTCAGGAAAAGAAGACGTGTCGAATTCAAACGTCACCGGAAACCTTCGGCTCTGATCCTTGTCCGGGAATCAGAAAATACGTCGAAGTGGCGTACAAATGTCGACCAAGTAATTGAAATTTTTTAAAGAAAAAATATTTTTTTTAAATTAATTTATTTATTTTAGGTGAGTTTAGGAGCAAGGTGATTTGCGAAGGGGAAGCACTTCAATTGAAATGTCAACTTGCTTCCCGGATTGCTATTTATTCGGCCAGTTTCGGTCGAACACATCATGGGAGTTTGGAGTGTCCGCAACCCGCTGGAATCCCCGAAGAAGGTACGGAAACTAATAATTTGGTGCATTGTTTTAGTTGATTGATCGATCTATGCAATCACAATACTGGAATTAATAGAAAATGATTTAATCTTGTTGGGCCTGAAGCGGCCAAACAAAATTATTCATTTGAAATGGTTGCATTTGCGTATATTTACCATCGTTCAGGATTTTCAGTATGGAATTTATTTCTCATTATTTCTTTTGATTTATTTTAAATTCTAACATTTTTTTTTTTTTTTTTAATTTAATAATATTTTGGAACAATTTTCTACTTTATGGTGTAATCTGACTTAATGTACCACATGGTTTCCAATCTGTATTCGACGACTGGACCAGGCAACGAAAGTCTATAGTAATTTTTTGACAAGTTCCAGTAAAACCAGTGGGGGAGGTGGTAATTCTGGGGGAAAATTGTGAGAAATCTCAGAATCTTCCCATGGAATTGAATGTTATTCTTGTAGAAGGTAATTTTTTTTTGAAAATGTAGCTTAAATTCTAGAAATCCTGCCGCAGTCACGAGAACGAGTCTTCTCGAATACAATTTTTTGCTTATTTTATTTATGTTTTTTATTATTATTATTATTCAAATTTTTTAGGGCCCGAATTAATTGCACTTCTCTTACGGAGAAGGCCGGTCAATTGTTTATAAATTTTTAGTGAAAGTGCTACATTAGGGGCCTCACAATTCTAATACAGATAAGTATGTGACTAAAGTAAAAACGAGTTCAAAGTATAATATGCTGGTGACAAATAGTACATTATATATATATATGCGTACTTATTTGTTTTTGTGTGTAGTAACGCTTTGAAAGCGTTCAGTTTCAGTAGCACCTGGGCCTCATGTTGAAGAAGGCCGGCCCTGGGTACTGTACGTTGTTATAACAAATAATTCTTTTTCAGTCAACGTTCTGCAGAGATTGTAAGCGCTAATGAGTTTGTTTTATCAAATCGGTGTAATTGAAAGACGGAAAATTGCTCAGATCCACTTGAGGGATTCAAGAGTGTGTTTTCTTCTTGCTGGGAGCAGAAATTTTCTGCTCGGGATAATCCAGTTACTCTGCACACAAACAATTTTTATTGATATTATTTCAAAAAAAAACAAAGAAAAACAAAGAAAAACAAAAACAAAACAACAGGAAAAGTCTTTTTTTTTTTTGTTCACTTTAATATTAAATGAAAGGTGATATATTATTATTATATTTTTAACTTTCGTTCGGGTCTCGCGAGACCGGTACGAGACTTAACTAGAAACTTGTAGTTGAAACAATTGAAAGCGTTTGAAAAATTGAAATTGGGGATCGAGTGCACTTTACGGTTGATGGAAAGTTCGTTTGCTCAGTTTTGAGGATTTAGCATGTCAATCGACCCTTTGCATTAGCAAAGCGATCATTGAGCAAGAGAGGAAAGCTCTTCGCCGATATTTGGATCGTATTAGAAGCCATGAAAAGAAGGGAAAAAAAGATGTAAATCTCTTGGAATAACTTAGATGTCGTCGTTTTTTTGGATTAGCATTTGCATTTTCTACATGAGTTTATTTTCTTTAAAAGCAAATCCTCAAATTGAGTTTGGATTTTGAAAAACTTACAGTTTTGACCTTAGCAAGTTGAAGGAAATTTGACAGAAGAAAGAATTCAATCTGATTTGCTTCAGTCGCAAAACAACTGGCAAGGAAACAGGACATGCACATAATGCAGATCAAAGGAACTCGACGAAGACAAGAGGAATAAAGGGAATCGATAAGCAAAATAAAAAAGAAATAAAAGGAGGAAAAGGGGATTGGGGGCTAAACCCGAAAGACCAAAAGTTGCATTTCTTTTTACTTGTTTTGCATTGCACTTTAGGGATGTGTTTTGTTCTTATCTAATTTCACTTAAAGTTGTAGTGAATTAATTTTTTTCTTTTTTAAGATGAAAATTAAATTGGAGATATAAACGTATAATGATGTTTTCCTTTGGGACTGCGGATGAATTTTATTAACTATAGAATAATTATCTTTTGTTTCATGTTTTTCATCTTGTTTCACATTTTTTTGGGGTTTTAATTGTTTTGCTTATACCAACTTGAAGAGCAATTACAAACTTATAAGTGCAGTCAACTTAAACCGAATAGCTTTGAAGTTGGCGCTTCATTTAAAAAATTAGGTTTATTAAATATTAGTCCGAGTAAACATTGCAATGAATAAACATATTTGTTCGTAATTAAATCTAGGGAAATGTGGATTTTGGATTTTTTAGTATTTAAATTAAATTTTGATTGTTGATAACACTTATACAATATAAGTTGTAGTTTGGATGTTATAAAAAGTTCAGCACTTTGCATTTGGTCCAATAAGTGCGCTTCATCTTACGTCTTTTGTAATGTTGTTTTTGCAAACTGCCGCTATTATTCTTCCTGCACTTTAGAGCTGTTTTTCAAGCTTTGTTTTAAAACAATTTTTTTCCAGTTTATTCAGTTTTTATCGAATGAATAATTTGAGTTGTAGTTATGACATGAAATAATGATTTTGACTCACATTAAGAACGATGTTATGGTAAATTTTGATGTATTTTTTTTTTTTTTTTTTTTTTTTTTGGTTTTGTTTTGTTTGTTTTCTTTTAGTCTAAAATGATAACATTGCGATGAATGAGGAATTTTTTAAATTCACTGAACTATTTATAACGATTCTTATCTCTTCTATTTGTATTGTCGGGAGAAAAAAATCGAAAAGAATGTGGAATGAAACTTTTGATAAAATATACAATTCCCTTTGCTCATTTTCTATCTTTTTTCCTTTTTCTATTATTTTGAAAGATGTATTTTTAAAATCAAAGTGGAAGCTTAAAAAAATAGAAGAAAAAAAGTTGAAATAGTGTTTTTTTTTTCTTCTTGAAGTTTAAAAATGTAATCAAAACAAAAAGTGATGTGACGTCCATTAGATAAAGGCTTCGACCACTGATTCTTGACGCCATGTTCGGGGGGAAGGGGGGAAGCAAATTTTTTTTTTTTTTTTTTTTTTTTTTTTTTATATATACAATTCAGTTGTTGTTTTGTCTTTTTTTTTTTTAAAAAAAAACTTGTAATCTTTTGTGTTGAGCTGCTCAATTTCCCTTTCGTAGCACTTGATGCAATTTATGTGTCTGGTCTTTTTAATTGGTTTTTTTTTTTCTTACCTATTCCCACATCTTATCTCGTCAGCAGAATGTGATAAGATGGACTTAAGACGTTTTAATTATTTCGGATTTTTTTTATTAAGTTGTGTTTTTGATAGTTAAAAGTTGAACGAATTTTTTCCAGTGTTTTTTTTTTAACATTTTTTTTTTATGTTAGATTTTAATTTTATACTCGGGTAATCCATATTTCAATGTTTACTCTACGGAGATTTGTGGATTTTAAAGACGATTGGTTGTTTGTAAATAGTAAAAAAAAAATGGTTTTCGATGATATAGGTTCCCTGGGATGCGGCGGTTTGAGATTTGGGAGCAATTTTCAGTCTTTCCGATCTATTATGCTGCTTTAAGTGATGATGTGAACTTGGAACGTGACCAGATACATCTTAGCACCTGGAAGAGATAGCGAGATGATCTGAAAAAGAGTGAGAGAGAGAAAAATTGAGAAAGGTTTAACAATAACAACAGAAAAGTTGTTTTTTCTTCTTCTTCACTTGAGTTGAAGAATCTTCAGCTGAAGTTATTGATCCTTTTAAAAGCTGCACGTAGTTTGTCGAGAAAATGAGATTACATACAGTTACACAGTTAAGATGGCGGATGATGATCCAGAGAAGAAGAAACTTATAGGATGGATCGAGCAAGAAACTCGTAACCGTAAAACAAATGGATTTATTTGTGACATGAGAAAACAAAAAGAAAAGAAACTAACACAAATACACGCACCAATCCGAAGAGAAAAGAAGAAAAAAAATATATAGCGTTGCTGTCTTTATTTCTTATCTTGAATTGGCCAAGTATCAAAAACTAAAAACACTAAAAACAAAAAAAAAAAATAACTTTTCGGGGTGATGATGCTGGGAATTAAGTACACAACCAAAGACGAACAAGAATTCTCTCTTTAATGTATTAGATTTTTTTTTTTTTTTTTCTTTTTTTTCTTTTTTAGAAAAATAAAAATTTAAAAATTTAAAAAAGAGAGAAAAAATGTCAAATTGAATGAGCAGAAAAGAAATTATTTTAATTGTGGAATTTTCGTGCGAACAAATAAAAAAATAAAGAAAAAAAAAAGTTTTTGGGGAAAAAAAGAAAAAAGAAATGGGTGTGGAGCAAAGCAATTGATGGGAGATGGGAGATATTGGAAGCGCGGTGCAGTTGTCGGGTGTTTGGCAGTAGAAACTCGTTTCCGGTTGGTTGATTTGGTGTCTTTTGTCCTGCTTTTGGCAGACTGCCAGGCGAGCTACGCAACCGAGACGGTGATGCGGATCTGCCACGGGCGACGCAAGTGTTCCATGACGGCCGATTCGGAAACGTTCGGTAATCCTTGTGAAGAACCGACCCGGAAGTATTTGCGAGTTGTGTACACGTGTGGTAAGTCCATTTCAAATTACCAAATAACCGCTTATTTACATAACGCAGCAATAAATTTAACTCCAATTTGGATTTGCAAATTTTCCACATTTTTTTTATTTTTATATATTTTTTTTTTTATATTTTTATTTTTCAAGAATAATGTTGGCAATATTGATTAATAATTTATATGATTTGATTTTTTTAAAGCTCCCAAGAAGATTCTTAAAGATCGGTATCAAGGTGGAGTTGATAGCGAAGATACGGAAGAAGATTCAAACGAAGGCGATGAAGAGTTGGTGGAAGAACCGAGTTATGATCCATCTTCATCGCCCGAGTTCTACGACCCCAACACTCGGCTTTCACCGAAACCGACAAAAGACACTAAAAGAAAATCAGGTGATTAGGAGCGAAAACTCAATCCGAAATTATTTTCTTTTTACTGCTCACATTAATAGGTGTAATTAGTGCATGTTTTTTGCTATAAAGTAGCGCCACATTTTATTTTACCGGCTTTAACCCTTTGAAATCGCTGCTGGGTTGCTTAGCAACACCATCCAGCCATGAGATAATGTTAAGATTGGCAATTGGCCAGATGCCCCTGTTGGATTTTTTTTTTTCTCTTTTCTTTTCTTTTTTTTTTTTTATCCTAATGGGGAAATTTGATAATCAAGTAAAAGTGATTTTTCTTTTTGAAAAAATATACTTAGAATCACCTCCTTCTGGCCCTTATCCAAGTTCATTGCCAGCGCCTAGCGATGCCAGTGATGAGGAAGACAGTTTGTCCGATTTAGAAGGTGACCTACAGGTAAACTGTACCAGTGGAGTGAGCATAGCGACACCTAACACGGACAGAGTGATTGGTTTTGTGGTCGAGTGGATTGCAGCACGCAAGTTTATTCGAGGTAAATACAAGTTTTTTAGTTCTTTAGCATTTAATGCATGCTAAAGTGAAAATCAATAAGATATATCTCTCTCGGCTGCTTGTTTTCATTCTTCTC
This sequence comes from Strigamia crassipes, assembly GCA_034683725.1. NCBI lineage: Eukaryota > Metazoa > Arthropoda > Chilopoda > Geophilomorpha > Linotaeniidae > Strigamia > Strigamia crassipes. The sequence goes on from JAQFXT010000167.1 coordinate 17,913, forward strand.
AACTAATGGATTTGTTAGATTGGTTTATTATATCGACGTTAAAGGTCCCAGCGAGGCAGTAAAAGCGTATTTACTTGCCGTAAATTGACAGTTTCGCTTCTAAAAATGATTAAAAAGATGAAAACACGGGGAAGCATGTGTCGCCATCTGTAGGGGTTACTCAAAAGTTGAACAATTTTTACTGATCAAATATTATTTTTATTGAGACTAGGGATGGGACGTTCGGATCCTTCGAATCCCCCTGAATCTTGACAAATATTCGAGATTCGAAAACTCGAATCTTTGTGCTTTTTTAGTGATTCGAATCTTTCGAATCCTGACCTAAAAATAAAAAAAAACCTGTGAAAACTCTGGAAAGACGAGTTTTAACTCCATTGACACTCAAAAAAATAACAAATGAAAATGAAAAAACAAATTAAAGAATACAGTTTTCAATATTCTTAAATTTGTTTTTCATTAAACACAGATTCAAATTTTGCTTCAATTGAAAACTGAATTTTAAATAGAAGTCTGGTTTTCTCCATTTTTTTTTCTTATTATTATTCTTATATGAAGGATTCGAGAGATTCGAGAACCGATTCGGATTCGGATTCGGATTCGGATTCGTCCTACCTCTAATTGAGACATATTTATTTATATTTATATTTATATTTATTATTTTTTTTCTTTCTAGTCAATTCTGAGAAATTAATCTTGTACCTGGCTTTGAGTTTTGGCGCTGGTTTGGTGGCATTTATGGGTCTAGTAATTGCCTGGCTGGTAGTTGCCAGGAAACGAGACAAAAAACGAGTGAAAGTTAACATCACGGATCCGTTGCCAGACGCTTTCGCAGAAGAAATTTCCGATGTGGATCAGGACATTTCCGATTTAACGCGGCCCGCTCACCAAGAAAGTGTCGAGGTTGTACGATTTTCCAGTCGGTCCACTACGAGACGGCAAGGCGACTCCGACACCAACCCTAGAGCTCCGATGAGTCGCACTCAACAGAGTAATTTTTACTACAGTTAGTAAATCAACGACAAGACAGCAAAACTATGCTAAAGAGAACACTTATACTGTTACTGAATGGGTATCTAAATATGGATCCCGCTTGTCTGTTTCCTAAGCGGCCGCTACAGCGTCGGAAGGATCGGGCGATTTATGTTTTTATTTTCAATCCCGTTGCCGAGTATTGAGTATATACTGAAACCAATGGATTTTTTTTTTGTCCAAGGATCATTTGATATTTCTACGTCAAATAATCTTCCATCGCCGCCTCAAATAATAACGGTTATTGATATTGAGATATTGAAAGCCATTTTTGTTGTAATTAAACGTTCCTTTTTTCCTCACGAAACGAAACTTCTGCAACAGGTCTGAAAGTGTAAAAAATTCATTGTATTATTGTTGTTAGGTTACATTTTTAATTGTTTACTTGACTTCTTCTCTGCTCAGCGAACACATATCTTATTCTATTCCGGTTTATTCATCTTCCTCGTTCACTGCCTTCTCCATAACTGAAACTTAAAGTTGACAATAGACGGCGTTCACTCTTAATTTAATCATCGTGATTAAAACTGAATTTTTATTTCATTTAATCAAAATCAAATACACTGAAGATAAATATAGAAGACCTGGGAACTCTATTTATGTTTGTATTTTAAATTTTTTTTGTAATCATTTTAAGATTGCTTTAATGCTTTCTCAAGGTGCATTCGATATCTAAACTCTTATTGGTAGATCTTTTGTTCGAAATCATGTGTTTCGTTTGCGCATGGGCAATGCGCAATTCGAGCTGTTTATAGTGTCGTGATCATGGCGGCTGTTGCCTCGATTCAACTTTAGTGTAGCTATTATCAACCCTAATATTTTGACAACCGCAGAAATTGTGATGCATTTTAACATCAGCATCGTTTTGTATATAACTATAAGATAAGGTAAGTGAAATAACTAAAATTGAAACGGCGTTACCTGATTAAACCAGAAGTAAATTATTTATTCCTGGTTGATTTAAAATGGACGTTCAATGTATAGTTTTCGAATGCGCCTTTATTTAAATCTCTTGTTTCCGTTGGTTTGGGCGATACGTTTTTCCTTTTAGTCAGGGAGTAAAATGCACGAAAAAAATATAAGTTAAATTCAACAATTTATTTTTGTTCTGTATTTTAGTACAAAAGAAAGAAAGAAAAAACAAAAAGTTATTTTTTGTCATTATCGATTGAATTGATGAATTCCATTGTTTAGTTCGTTTTTATTGCTCACTTTTTCTTCTGATCACACGACAATCACACGATTTGATAAGTGATCGAAAATAAATGAAAATGTTTTTCGTTTTGGGCTTTGTGAACAAAGTTGCAGTGAATACATGACTTTTTGTATACCCCACATGAATTGAAGCAATAATATTGATTAAAAAGTCCAGGGAAAATAAATCACTTTTTATTTTATTTATAAATTGACATTGAGGCTTTTTTGATCCTTGGAACAGTTTTCCCTTCTTCCATTACATGGTTTCTAGTCTTTTCTTTTAAAAATTCAACTTGAACAAAAACAAAAACAAAAACAACACAAGGTGACCAAAGACTAGATTTTATTTTTCAAGAAAAGAGAATTGAAATTGGTTGATTATTTATTTAGGTTGACTTTCTTTTTATAACATTTTTAGCTCTCATGTCTTAAATAAATCACATTTTGGTTTGTAATTTTCAGGTGAAACAATATAAGAATTTGTAACTTTTTATTTGAAACTCACGTACTATTATTTTGGAAATTGTATTTTGTAATCTACCATCTTTGAACTTACAAAAATTATGAAAGGTTAGGAAAAAATCAGAATAAATTTATTGTCAGTTTGATCTACAATATGTGAACATTTGACTAATAATTGCATCAATCTAAGCCACTCCCTGTGACTGGCAGCACATCTTAAAACAATACATCCAACATTATTTTGGAAGCCAACTAACATTCTTAACCCCGTGAAATGCCTTTTTTAAAGCAAAATTGTCAGTCCATTCGGAATTCAGGTGCGAATCATCTTCGTCTTCTGCTAATTTCTTTAGAAATAGAAAAATACATAATTTAAATTACGGTAGAGCAGTGATCTTCAAACTGGCTCCCGCAAGATGTTTAATGAAAACCAAATTTTGACTTGCATTTCTAAGAAATAAATCATACATCTAGGATGTGCCAACGTTTGAAGACCATTGTCGGAAATTATTGGGAGGCGTGGGTGTTTGCATTCAGTCTAAGGGGTTACGAACACGCTAAATGTCAAAAACAAATTTTTGCATTTTTGTATGGTAAAAGAAATAATCAAATGATCTTGACTGTATCCAAAGCCGTGCGCCTTTTGTTATTGGTCTTCACATATCAAGTGACCAAAGCTAGTGGAAGGTGGCACAAGCGGTAAGTGGTTTTCTCCGCGCTTCGCTTCCCGCGCACCTGTAAACACAGCAACCATTTTTTTTTTACCAGAAAGCGGACAAATTAAATTTGTACATTTCTGGAGTTTTTTGACAAGTGTTTACAGTGGGATGTGCATTTGGTTGCAAGCACAATCATATAATGTGGCTTGTTAAAGTGAAAACCTACTTTTAGCTCCTCCTGCTTTCTAAAGGCATGCATCATCATATCCTTCCTTTCCTGTTCTGAAAAGACAGGTTCGCGCTGTGGTGCTCCTTTTCCTTTCTGTAACATGTAAAGATTTGCTTATATTACTTGCACTAATTAAAATTTAGAAAAAAAAAAAGAAAAAAAAATTGTTTCTCGTGTTAGTGATGAAATAGTTTGAGTGAGGCTGTTTGGTGTGAATTTAGTTGTAATGTCATCATTTGTGCAGGAAGATTAAACCTCAATTTCCGACGCCCTTACCGACTAAATGTGCAAATGTAATTTAGTAGCTACTAAATCACTTTTCGAATTAGCCTATTTCATGGTAGAAAACCTTTAACAACTTGCACAAGATGGCGCTAACAGCTGCGATGGTTGCTCGACTTCCACTTACTTTTTGCAGCTTTATGATCAGTTTGCATTTTTCGTTTTTCCCCACATAAAACTCCAGTTTCTTATCGTTTGCCAATTCCTTCCCTGCCAGCCACATCTCGGTAACATTTTCTTCTAGTACCTCGAGTGACGCCTACAATAAGGCAAAAAATTCTACAGTTAGAAATAAATCGTAATGAACATTACCCATACGGTTAAAAAAAATAAATTGCAATGTATAGCATTTTGTAATACATTTTTGCACGCTATTGGTTTTTAAATGATAATACTTAATACATTTTGTAAAACGTATTATGAAACGTATTATGAAATGTATTATGAAATGTATTCCATAATATGTTTAAATGTATTTTTAAATAGCTGTAGTTTTATAATTGCAAATGCATTGTCAAAATGCTTAGTTTTGTAACTATAACACACTTGTGTCCCTTCCAGATCTTCTCGATTTTCAAACTCCATTCGAATGGGGTCATAAGGTGGTAGACCCATTGGATAAACAATTGTAACTGCTCCACGTAAAAGTGAAATTTGGTTTCCAATAACTGCTTGGGTTAGAATCATCCCCGAATCTATAATTTTCTAAAAATGTAACAATAAAAATTTCGAAAAATTGAGCGAAGTTTGTTTGACTTTATACCTTTGAAATTGCAGCTTTAGCTTCTGATGTGGTTTTCTTGAGCACTTCCTTCATTTTATCATTTGGTGCTGGAAAGAAATAAAAAAATAAAAAAATTACAGTAAATAATTTGATTAATTTCGTTTTCGTTTTTTTTTCTTCACATTTTCCGTTTCGCCTTCCAATGGGATCCCTGTTTTCCACCGACCCACCACTGGGAACACATTTATCGCCATATTCGTCCACTAAATGTAATTCCTCGACCTGTTCGTCAGTTAATCCTTGCATATTGTGTGGAAGAAATGTCCCGTGATCAGCCATGTTTTCAATTTCCGCACAAATTCGTTCGATTTTGAGACGCCCGTTGTAAATCGCGACGACATCTTTGAGGATATCCTTAATGTTTGTCAAAACGGTTGTTTCGTAGAGAAATTGGCTGGTAATTCCGTTCTTAATGTGAAGTTGGACCATCTTAGCTCTAGTTGTCTCACACACGCGAACAGCGTTTGCTCGAGCGTTGTTTGTTACCATAGAAACGAGCGTGTAGAAGGTTCAGGAAAAATTGATAGCGCCATCTTTCACGAGTGTTTCGTACTTTTAAACTGAAATTTTAGATTTAGGCTTAAAAATGTTGAAATGAATAATCGAGACAATAAATTTTTTTTTTTTAGTTTTTATTTACACTTAGCACTGTCGAGAATTCACATTTCATGCGTTTCCGGCGACTAGATTGCTCTTGTTCTCATTTATATTTTTAAACTTGTTCAATTTGGGATAACCGTAGTTTATTAATTTCTGTTTTTACTGACCACATTTCCCATTGATTTGTGTAGAAACACAAAATTAACTAGAAATTAGCATTATGACTATTTGTACTTTTAAATTTCGTAATTTTTCCGACCACTAAAATACTATCTATACAACACATAGCAAAGAAATAATAATAATCGTTCTAAAATTAGAAAAATAAATTACTCAGGTTGAGCTGAGATTCCTAGACTTTTAGGGGGGGTTTTTTTTTTTCCTGCTTTTTTTGCTTTTTTTTTTTTGCTGTGCAACATTTCTTACATTGTTTACAGACTAGATAATTTTTATGAAAAATATTTAAAAATACAAATACATTCGTATTCATTCTAGAACCGTAATAATTCTTCTTCTTTTTCGATGGCACTGTCAAAGGTATTTCACAACAAATTTACAGTGACAAAATAGTTTAGAAATTTTGATTTAAAAATAAAAGAAAAACAAAAACTTTCTTAAAACACACAAATGTGCTAACATGTTTCAAACCCTACACGGCAACAGTTTCCTGAGCTGCGTCTTGAACACAGGCCTGTTCGTCGCCATAAAGACACTTGATGCTGCCGTATATGTCGTCCTCTTCGTTCAGTTCTTCCATTTTGCGCTTACTCGACGCTGCTCTGCTGGTGTGCAACACTCGCTTCAACATAGCTGCGGTCATGGCTTCTCGACACTGAATTAACTCTCGGTTATCCACCTGAAACGTCAAACATTAATAATTTGATTTGATTTGCTTTTTTTTAAACGAAATTTACTTGTACTAGTTTCTGCAACATGATCGTAATGGCGAACCAATAGGTCGTACACAGACCCAACTCCAGACTGATCAAAGCAAGTGCTTGAGTCGAGGGGGAAAAGGCAATGACTTCTGAGCTCTCCTGACACATAAGTATCTTCCGCACCAGTACGGTCAACTGTTTTCCCGCCGTCATGTGTCGGAATTTTGAAAGCAAATTTGGTTCTTCGCACACGATGATCGCGTGCAGCTGGTAAAATAATCGGTATGAATTAGAATGGCAACACATTTTGCATTTTTACATCGATGCCCGAGCAATTATTTCGATTCTCAATCGATTTGATTGAAAATCGAACATTTGCTCGACATCGATGCAAACTCTCGTTTTATTTACAATGTAAATAAAGTCTAATGCTGTTGCTCGTCTGACGTTCCATTCGAGTTTGTTGAGAATGATTTTCTCCATGCGTAGAATGTCGGCCACCGAAAAAGTGCATGCTGTAACCTCGACCAAATATTCAACTGATGGTGTCACCTGGAATTGATTCGAAACAAATCGCATTAAAAATGGGGATTAAATTGCTTCCATTTTGATTTACCTCGTCTTCTTCGAGTAGTTTGGCTGCTAAAAAGAGACAGGCGACTCCAATGCATTGTAGATATTTTGGGCGAGCCTTCGTTTTATTTTTTAAAATTAATTAATCAATTAATTTTTAATTATAGAAAGAAAATAATCACCTTTACAACGCACAAAAAGCTGTCAAGAATATTGGCACTTAAAACGGCAGTCTCCGGAGTCAATTGAAGATGGTCATTCAAGAGAAACAGCCATCGGATGGTTTCATCTCGAATGTTTGCATCAACTTTATCCTCCTTTAATAAGATGAAAAAGAAAAAAAGCAAGTAAGTAATTTATTTTAATAATTATTAATTTGATAAATTACAGTCTAAATGCACAAACTTAGGGTTTAGTGTGTGAGAAAGTCGGGGGAAAATCCTATTTGCATGTGAAAAGTACTTGGTTTTTTATTTACTTCTCAAGGATTACTTGTTTAGCCATTCAGAGACTCCATTTTGGGAAGTTTTCTTGTTAATTAATTCCTCCTCGAACCATTGTTTATAGGGATTTCGTTTATAATTCTAACTTGTACATTTAACCACAGTTTTATATGGATGTATAGTATTACAATCCATAAACATTTACACGAAAAAATATATAACATGACTCCAAAGTCAGTCAAGGTTAAGCAGCAATTGATCCAAAGGTTCCAAAATATTTAAGACAAAAATTGAAGATTTCCGTTTATGCAATGGGAAAAGAAAAAAATAAAAATAAAAAAAATAAAACAACATGAGGTCAAAAGTCCACTTTTGTGCCCAAAATCTGCGGGTAACTTGTGATTTGATGGTATTTGGGCCAAGATTTGCAAACTTGGTTTGGAAGTGGTCGATGTCCCACTTGAAATCGGATGAAATCTTTTTTTTTTTTTAATCTTTTTTTTTTAAAAAAAAAAAATAAATAAATAAAAAAAAAAAAAAAGATCCATGAAGGCAAGTTAAATCCAAACCGTGACACACTTTCAAATGTCAGTTGGCAAACATCTTCAATGCCATATTAATTTTCTTTTCTCAAAAGAGAATCAATGCAAATACAATATTTTTATTTAAAAGTACGGCATACTTTAATTGTTATTTAAAAAACAAATAATGTAATCAAATTAGAAGCCGTACGCATTAGAAATAGAAGTTATATTAATCAATGCGAATCTAATATCCAGCGATAATACAAACCACGTTAAATACTGATGAATAAGAATTTGGAATCCACGAATCTTGTTCCTTATCCAAGGCATGTTCCAACATGAGGAAGAGTTTGTTGAGATTACTTCTTTTGATTATCTTCATGTCAATACGATGGTAATTATTTCAGCAACCTGTTGAAAGTAAAAATTGTACGAAATTATCTATTTATCGCATCACGTGACCGTAAAAAAAAATTATTTATAACAATTACGCAATTGAAAAAATATATTATACGGGTGTGCTACCTCGGAGATTAGAAATTATTGATCTGGGGAATTTTAGCGAGTGATCAATGCGTGTTTGGTGCATGAAGTGGCGAGTTGCAACTGGTCAGGACTTGCCAGTTTCACTCGCTCGTGATAGGTAGGGTAAAACGGAGTCAGTTTTCTGCTTTATGGCATCGTGGATTAAAAGATTTAATGAGCTGAACTACTTTCTGGGATGAGATTTCCTCTTTTTTTTTTTTTAATTGTTTTATTATTCCTCAAGGAACTAGTTTTTCCTGAAAATCATCTATTTTTTATGGGGTCATTTTACATTTCTAGGTTAAAAGATTTTGATTATTATTATTTTTTTTTTTGGATTTGAAATTTGAAATTTCTTTCCTGATATTATTATTATTATGATTTTTTTTTTTTTTTTTGGAAAATTGAAATAATAGTTAAAAATATTGATGAAAATGTTCAATATTTACGATTGAATATGCGTATTAGGTTTGGTGATCTATGGATGTTGTTGTTGTTTGGTCGGGTAATTTTCGAATTTGGGATGAGCTAAATTTTGTGCATCCACTCCGCCCTGTTGAACTAGAAGGATTTTTAACATTCACTAACCTGTGCGTTTTCATGTGACACAACAGCTTTTCATACGTTACCGCAAACAGCGCTGGTTAAGAATGATTAATTAAAAGAAAACGAAAAAAAAAAACATGATTCTCATCCGTTAAATGTGTAACGAAAAAGGGACAACTGACAACACTAGGCGACTAACCAACGTATTTTGCCGCTACGGGAATGAGTGCGCGTAGTTTATTTTTCTGTTTACGGGGATTTTTTTTGCGAGTTTGGTATTTTTTAAAGATTTGATTGGAGGGAAATGTTTCGAAAGTTTTTATTTGATGGGTTTTGGGCTGATAGTGGAGTTAGTTTTTGTGTAGTTTACGTTTCTCTGCCTCAGCTGATCATCGTAGTGTATTCATGCGCACGGTTTGAAGTGAATTTGATGTAATGTACCAATCGCGAGCATCCATTTGTTAGAGTGGATGGAGGATGACGTCAGTGTTATACTCTCGGTCACAGATTTGAATTTAAGGTTTCATTTCAATTTCATTCACTAGATGGTGTCTATAATTTTTTTTTAAATTGTGGCTGATGAATGAGTGGGAAAATCGATATTTCCAACGTAGATATCACTTGTATTTGGCACAGTTAAAAAAATGTGACATTGCACTCAATGAAATCTCTTCGGAGTAAAATGACAAATTTTAAAATCAAATTTAAACAAAAGTAAAAAAAATTTTAAATTTTAAAAAAAAAACAAAAAAAAAACATATAATTCTCATTAATATTTTATTTATCAATAAATTAGTGGACAATAGCGAAATGTTGTGTATTTTAATTTGAAAATATTGAATTTTAACGAAGTCATAACTCGTCTGGAAAGACAACACTAAACATTGAATTGAATGCGATCATTTTTCGCTTACAAATTTGACCGGTATTTGTTTAAAGATGAGACGTTATTAAAAGCGAATAAATAAAAAAAATATTACCACAAGTAAAATTTGATAAATTTACACATAATAAAAGTTGAGTTTACTTCGTGGAAACTCATTTTGTTTCGCGACACATGTGGGAAAAGCTGAAAAACATTTTTTCTAGCTATTTTTTTTCAAAATAAAATAATGAATTTAATGACGTTTGTAAATATTACAACCTACTCTATGAATAAAATCAAAAAATAACGTTTTATTTATTTGATTTTATTTAAGAAATAAATCTGTCATCTGTTCATAACTTTTAGTTGATTTGAGTGTTCAGTATTTTTAACTCCAATAAAAAAATATAGATAAAAAAAACAACTGTGAATATCCAGATGAAACCAGTGCTGAGGTGACAGCAGCAATCACTTTAAAACTACAGAATATTCACACCAAATCATTTCCTTTGAGTCGAAATCTCAATAAAAATACCAAACAATTACCTGTAACCAATAAAACTGAATAATAAACCTAAAAACAAAAATTAACCAAATTTTAAAAAAATTTAAAAAAATTATTTTCCTTAGAAAAACATTTTTTATTCATTTAAAAAAAAAAAAAGCAAAGAATAATAATTAAACACAAAAAAAAAGTAGTTAAATTCATTGAATGAGCGTAAGTGTGACGTCACCATAGGTGGCTCCACCTGCTTTGAGCTAACACGAGGCAAAAACGTCAGTCAGTTGTGAGTTGGCTGCTTACATTAGCAGAGGCAGAGGCTAGCAAAGGCTGCACAAGGCCGATCACAGCTCGGCTTAGGCCGGTGAGTTGCAGGTGAAGACGTACCCATCGAATTTCATCAAACCTTGCCCCGTTGGAAATGTTTTGATGTTGCACCCGTGTCTTGACAAACAACTTGCAAGTGGATAAATTGCTTCGCATCCCATCGCATCGTGTGCCGGTGGTCGACGAGCATCGGGCCGCATGGTGGTGAGTCCAATGACATGCAGTGTCAATGACCTTGGTCTATGCTTCTTTTCAGCGCGCTTTTACTCGATTTTCGCCTTTTTCGTTACTATATATTTTTGTAACTTTTTATTTTTTTAAACACACACATATTGCATTTGTTTGTTTTGAAAAAAAAAAAAATTTGTTTTGATTTTTAGGTGAGTAAAAAGGGAAGCTTGGGTCGTTTTTCTGCTTTATTTGCATGGATGGGTTTGGGATGTTTTGTTGTCGTTTGGGTTGGGCCTTTGGTAATTTGTTGACAATGGTGGATTAGTTTGGAGTAAGAAACTGAGAAAGTATAGTCGGTCCGTCTTGTGGGGTTCAATGACCCGAGAGTAAAAGAAAAGCTCATAAAGCAATAAATATATATAAACTCTTTTAAAGGTTAGAATTATATTGGTGGGAAATTTGTTGTCAATTTAATTTTTAGTTTCCAATTTTTTTGTTTATTTTATTTGTCATTTTTTTTTTAAAATGCCAAAATAAATAAATTGAAAAATTAAAAATTAAAAATGTTTAATAAGCTTTTTAAATATGTAAAAATTAACATTAAAAAAAAAAAAAAGTAATAATGGATGAAATGAGGATATGAAAATTGATAATTGATTAAATAATTAATTAATTGATTATAACTAATCCCCATCTGAGTGACTCTGAAATGAGATTGAGCTTCGTCTACGGGGTCAATGTTCTCTTGCACCTCGTTGTAACATCATGGTGGCCGATTCACCTGCCAAGGTGACGTGTTTTCATGTTTCGTGGGGTCACAATGTGTGACGTAATTTTATCACCATGGAAACTGAATTCTAATTGTATTAAGGGCAAAAAAGCATTATCACACCTCAGGAATTATCATCTTAGAAATTGAAATATTTTCAAGAATTCATTTAATTAAATTTAATTAAAATTTTTTCTTCGTTTCTTATTGTTCGTTTAATTATGTATCTATAAAAGAGTCGGTTTTATTGTAAGTTACGTGTAAAGAGACGCTTGGCCGAACTTTTAAGGCCGAAAGTGAGCTTTTGTTCCGGCATTGTGCGCATGCGTACAGGTAATTCGCGGTCTACCTGTAGCGCCGACCGTCAGGTGAATGAACTCTGGAAGGGGTGTGAAAGGAGTCGCTGGGGGACCCGCATCAGGGGATGGTGCAGACACGACCTCGGTATAATGAACGGGTCAACCTCTTTCTAAGAAATTTTTCTACGTCTTTTAATTGTATTTATAAAAAAAAAAAAATTCAAATTTTTATTTATTTATTTATTTATTTGTTTTTTTGTTGTTGTTGTTTTTTTTTTGGAGGGAAACTCGAAACAAAACGCAAATAAAATTTGTTAAATTCTATTTTAACCAAATTTGTTTGCGGTTTTGTTTTTTAAACGTTAAAAACAAACGACAAATTGAATTTCTCATTTGTTTTTTAATGTTCAATTTAAAGGGATTTTTGTTTTGTTTTGTGTTTTTGGTTTATTGAATTTTTGTTGATCTGGAAAGAAAAAGGAGTGAAGTTTAAGGGTAAAAGGGATTTCTGGAGGTGTTTAAAGTGGATGAGGTCAGTTGGGACATATGAGGTCAGGTGATTCCGCTTGGTGTGTGGTGTGGAAAAAATAACAACACTTGAGGGCTGTGCAAAAGAAAGAAAGAAACGTAAAAGTAATAATTCATTGTTAAATTCTTTTATTTTCTTTTTTCACAATTAAATCGCTATTGTTATATTTTCAAATTCTTCTTCCACACCCTGAAATTTTTTTTTTTTTTTTTTTAAATTATTTTTCAAGTTGACAAGATGAAAAAATAAAAATAAAAATTTTTAATGAATGTGATGAGTTTTTGTTCTCGAAGGGAAAATACGGAAGTAGAAAATGCGTATTGCATCAGCATGACGTAATTGGAACCCCCTCAGCTGATTATAAAGTTTTTACTTTTTTGTTTTCAAAGGGGAGGAAAAATAAAAATAAACACTGGAAGTTTGGATTTTGTTTTCGAGGGATGTGGATTTAAATTTAAATCAAGGCTCGAGTATAAATCAAGGTAAATCGGGTGACAATTTGTATTTTTAAGTCGATTACGGTAAATAAATTTCTAGAGGAAGGTCACGACTAACTTTACCACCTGCTATAACAACTCGAGAATTTTTCCGAGATGCTTGTCCCACTTTCTAAAAACAGTTTTTCTTGTCCTTCGTATTTCTATTTTGCAAAAGAATGATGAAAAAAAAATTCAAATGAAAAAATTACTCCTGGAAATCAATTTCACATGTATTTTATCAATATTCAAGAAAATATTCAAATTCCATAAGAAAAGAAAATTCATTTTTGTTATTATTTTTTGTATTTTTATATGAAAGTAGCTTTTAAAGTGGAATGAGTTTTGTCTGGTGAACCGCAAGAATTCTGTTGGTTATCGACATTCGATATAAAGCAAAAAGAATTTTTTTTTTTTTTTTGAAATTGATCAACAAAAACCACAAAATCTTTAGTGGAAAAAAAAATATTTTTTTTTAGTGTACAATTTCTAAGGTATTCGTGCGTTAACTTGAAATTATCTTCACATTATCCTCCACCTATATAGAAACATTAAAAAAATAAAATAAATAAAAATCTGTTTTGTTATAAAAATTTGTTTGATGGAATCCTGGGAATGAGTGGTGGCTATTTTAAGCCAAGTTGTCAAAACACCCCCTCTCTGCTATTTTCCTTGTCGGTAATTACACCAAGACCCCTCTATTCCCATCCCTCTTCACCTTCTCATCAACTTGTTGAGTTTATTGTCGCGCATCAAGTGAAAGTTGCAAGCAGAAAAACATCTTCAAAGTATATTGACCCCGTCTTCAAATGATGAGGAAAATGTTTAAAAGATTTTTCTTATTTCCATTATTTTTTATTTTTTATTTTTTTAATTCCTAAATAATTATTTTTAAATTATTTTCATTGAATTTACATTTTTCGCGCCTCACGAAACCCAAAAATTGAAGAAAAAAATCACACCAAATACTCTGTAAAAGCAAAAATTAGTTTTTAAATATATATTTTTATATATTTTTGTTTAATAATGGTGTGTACGTGGAATTTCCATAGTGTGAACTCACTCAGTTCACTCACAGGTTGATGGCCTAGTCAGTTGAATGAAGGATTACTTTCTATATTCAAACTTTTAACTTTCTCTGTATTAAACGAGGTTAAAAGGCCACTGATCTTACACCAATTTTTTCTTCCTACTCTGAATAAAAATCCGTTTCCTCAAACTCTCACCTATAAATATTAAAACACTTTGATTAACATTTAGCTACCACATTAGTCGTTCGAATCACAGCCAACAGAAAGAATTTTTCAAAGAAAATGAAAAACCTTTGCAATATGGGTGAAGACATTGCAGAGAAGTTCACCGACAGGGTCAACGACCCGAAAGGATAGAAACTGAAAAGAATAAAGTAAAGTTTCAGAACGAAAAAAAAGTATTTTTTTTCTCACGTTAATTTCTCGCCACCTTTAATTCCATATCACCTTTTGGTCAAATGTATATAATCAAAAATTCGAAATCCATGGTGGGACGCGATTTGACGGTGTTTGCGCACTCACGCGGCCAAGTGTTGACTCGTTGCCGCCGCCACATTTCAGACAACGTGCAAAGAAATAAAACACTTTAAACGTTTTGATTGGGGGTAGGGGTTGAAAGGTGGGGCCTAGAACACTGGGGGGCGGAGTTAAACGCAATCGAGATGCCCCCCACGCACATGGGGATGAGTGGGGTGGTGGAACCCCTTTCACTTGACTTCTGTCCACTCTTCATTCAACTTCACTAGCACCAACTGAGAAGGTAAGACTAAACGAACCATTTTGGGGTCATTTATTTGAAAAGTGGAAATTAAACCCATGGGAAAGAGATTAATATTTTTTTTCTTCCCTTCTGTCTCACGTGGTGTAATTGTAAGGGTAAATAGACTAGTTCAGTTGAGATAGCAATGACCTAACTTGATTTTTCGACACCCCACGTGTAAACTCCAATTTGATTTGATTTGACCTAAAAAAGAAAAAAATCTTAAAGAAAAAAAAATAAGTGGGTTTATCCACTAAATGTCCTTTTAATGGTGTTAAGTTGTATGAAGTGGTGAAAAGAATATTTAGTTATTCTTCAGGTGTATTTGACTTTTCTCACATTTTTTTTTCATTTTTTTGTTCACCCAAAGTCAAGTTCAATAGGTCAAACATGTCTTTCCCAACCGTCATTCAAAAGTGACATTTTCTGCTTGAAACTGGGTCCGATTTCAAAAAAACCGCTTTCGACCTTGAAATAAGGAACTTTTTACACAAAGAAAATATTTTTTTATTGTTTAAAAATACAAGAAAAAGTATTCGAACGACGTGAGAATGATAAAATTTGAGAAATCTCAATAGAAAAATGGTGCCCAACGTTTCTTGGGTCACGTCGGTCGTTCACCCCAAGAAACCAAGATGAAGTTGTGAGGTCAAACCCCCACCTAAGTTAACCCCCCCTCTCCACACACACACACACACCATATTTACCCCTACATTTCACCTTCGAGTTCCCTTGGGAAAACCGAACAGAACAATTTTTTTCTTTCGATTTTTCCATTTTTCGATTCGAATATCCAAATTTTTTTAATTCGAAAATTAAAAAAAATTCAGAATAATTTCAAACTAAAATTCTTTTCTGGCTGTGATTTGACGGGAGTTTTGCGTCGTTATGCGGTAAACAGTCGAGTTGGGACGGCAGCCGGATCCAAACGCCGTTGTAGTCGGATAATTGATAAAAAGATGGAGAAAAAAAATGTGGGATATTCAAATTGTTCCGTTACAAGTTGACTGCGCGTCATCTGTTTGTGTTTATCACTTCGTCCTTCACTTTTGCTTCGATTTTTATTGGTGAGTTTTTAACCTGGCTATTTTTAGGCTCCATTAGTGCTAACACTGGAGGGCATATCATTAAACCTTCGGCTAAGTTTAAAAATTTTCAAGCGCTGCTTTCTCTTTAAATGTCAACTTGAGAGTAGTTAAGTTGTTCGTCAGGTGGTCCCTTTGCGAAATAAAAATCCACGCATGTTGACTCTGCCCACTCGAGCACAGGTTTAGTTCTAAAACCGAGGTAAAAAAGAAATATTATTATTATTAATATTCTGTTTTTCAAAAATATTCAAAAAAAATCAAAAAACATTTTTATTCGTTAAGTGAAACTATGAAACGAATTGCAAATGAATGAATGGTAAAAATGGAAGGAAACGGTTGCGAGTCGACCTCATTATTTTTTTTTGTGTGTATATTTTGCTTGTTGGTCATCCACACCTGGTCGTTCGTTGACCTTTCTACACCATGAGGACGCAAAGCGCGAAAGTACTGTATATAGTAGTAAAGGGCATTGGCTGACGATGGAAAAGCACAACTTTCTCCCTGTTACCGAATCGAACGTGCTCAACTCAAACGTGAGCCGTTTTATTTATGCTTTATATATTTGAATTTTGATTTTTTATGGCTGGTTTTTGGGGAAAATGTGACAAGGAAAAACGTCAGTTCCCAAATCTTTAGATGAATTAAAGAAAATGCAAAGTTTGCATTTTAATTAATTTTTTTTTTTTTTTTTTTTTTTTTAATTTTTGATGTTTTGTGAACTGGTTTGAATTAGGACGCCATAAATCAACGATTTCGAATTAAAAGCCCATCTTTAGAAGTTGGGGGAGTTGAGGATGGTTGATAGCTTGAAACGACCTGTGGATTTGCTCAAACTCATCCATTTTGATAAAAGTTAGAGGCGGATCATCGACTCCCCTTAAAAAAAAATGGAAAAATGGAATGACAAAACCACTGGTCTGTAAAATGCATTCAGCTGGCGCGATTACTGATTGTACAAATTTATCTACCATTAAAACTCTTTTTTCGACTTGAAAGTGTTGGAATTTTAGAGTTCGAACCGAAATTTAAGTCAATTTTTAACATACAAGTTGCACAAAATTGACAAAAACACTTTTTATTACATTTTGATGAATTTCATGTTTATGTAAAATACAATAATCCGTTACATAAAAATGAAATATTTTAATAACATAAGCACTTTGTTAGCTTATAAACCCTTGCATGTTTATAAGATAATAAAGTTTAGAAACACAGCAGATTTAACCCTTTTACCTTCTATTTTATGACGTCATATTTTTATTTTCCAAATATTTCAGACAGCTTGTTTTACTGTTGTAACTTGGCATATCTTATCTGATGGGTTTTCCAATTCAAACATGCTTTCTTTCCTGCAAGTTTTTAAAATATTTAATATAAAAATTGCATTTTTTTGTTATATAATTACATTATTTTATACTGCTCTGTCAGTGTTAATCTCTAGTCCCATTGTAAGCATCCATTTTGCCTAACTGAGCATGACTCATTTTTCGATGCAGTTTCGTATTTGGTATATGTAGATTTGTTGAACTTGTGTGCTCATCTTAATTGACATGGAATTAATTCTTTGATTAATTTATTCACTGATTTCTTATAAGAATTTTGAATATTTTGACTGAAATACGAATACGATTTTCTCAGAGTTGAATTGAATCTGACGTCATGGATCTGTTGTTCTGGAGTATAATCGTGATTTCGAGTGTCATCTATTGACGAGTGTTGCGGTTAATAAGTAAAAATATCGAAAATACAAAATGATCATGTTCGAATAGAAATTAATTTAAAAAAATCTCACAATCTAACTAAACTTTTTCTTGTGTTATTAATAATAATTTTTTTTTAAATTTCACTAGACCAGCGGCACACTTGGCATACTTTTACTCTTTCATGCTTCTATTAAGTTCAATGACTCCTTAAGCAGACATTATTAGTTTTAAAAAAATAAAATAAAAACAACAGTTAAAAAAGAAAATATATAGAACTCAGCACTTTTTTCGAAACATTTTTCTTAGAACAGACAAAAATTCGTCATTTCACCTTAATGACCGCCATATTTAAAAAAAAAATTTATTAGTTTGTTGACATCTTAAAGAAAGCTATATTTTTTCCAGTTGGGCAAAATGGATTGTTTTATGTTGTTTTTCGAGTTTAAAAATAAAACTTGCAAATACTTGCTAAAAAATTAAATTTAAAAAAAAAAAAAAAATTTTATTTTCGTAATTTTAATTTATTCGCATAGTGATGTGATTTCACGGACATGGTTCCGGCATTTTAGCAAACACTAGATTAAAGGATCACTGAATTGTTGTTAACTTAGGCGATTAGGCGTCAAACTCCATAAGCAGCTGTTCGGTTTAAGCGGAGGTAAAAATACACCTCTCTTTCACATGTTAATTTGACCACACATGAATGTAAACGATTCATTTATTCCTCTATGAACACGTGACTCGTTGTGGGGGGATGAGTGAACTATCCCTTATCGAACCGAAAGTGGGTGTTTTACTTCCTGATACGCCACAATGGCGGCGGGGATTGTTTGAAAAAAGAAAAAAAATGATAGATGCCAATTCACTGAATGGTCCAGTAGGTTAAACGACTTTTTTTGACCAGGAAGTCAACGGTGTTTCTTGCATGATTTTTTTTCTTTGAAAAACCATAAATTTTTTTTGGGATTCGGAATTTCCTATTATTTTTTTAAAAAAAAGAAGAAAAAATTGTATTTATTACAAAACCTGTTAATTGCATAAAGAGTCAAGAAAAAGAATCTGAAAAAAGAAATAGGAAGAAAAAAAAAATTGATTGAAATTTAGAAATTTGACTTTTTTTATTTCAATTTATTTAGAAATTGGAAAATTTGACTCTTTTTTTTTCAATTTATTTAGAAATTTGGAAATTTGACATTTTTATTTCAATTTATTTAGAAATTTGGAAATTTGATTTTTTTATTTCAATTTATTTACAAATTTGACTTTTTTTTCTTCAATTTATTTAGAAATGTAACATTTTTCTTTCAATTTATTTAGAAATATGACATTTTTACTTCAATTTATTTAGAAATTTGACTTTTTAAAAAAAAAAAAAAAATTCTAAACAATTCCAAACATCCACACATAAATATGTGACAAAATAACAAAAATCTCCCCCTCGAAAAAGCTTGGAAAAAAAGGAAAAACCGAAAGGAATTTCACCGAACATGGCGCTAAAAATGACGCAACAACAGCCGCACGTCAGTTACAAACGTTTGCTATGCAAACTTTCCACTACGAGGTGAATGACCGACGGGGAAGGCTTTTTTTGTTGGTCGGGCCAGGCCAGGCAACTTGCAGGGCTTGGTCGTTTTATTCACCTACAGTTTGGCGCTACAAAGCGTCGTTTGTACTTAATGGAAAAATGCTCCCTACACTTCTCCTTTTCCCTTCGTCCCTTCGATCAACCTCCTTTCTTCTTCCGCATCTTTTCAGTTTCGATTACTCAGATAAAACAGTCCATCAGACATAAAATGTACTTTGAAAACGACTAATGGAGCTCGTTTCATTAATGCAGCAGAGTTGAAGCATTCGAGCGAATGTTGACTCGACTGACGTCACTCGAAGGTGTTTTCATTGGCCTAACATGACCCTGTGACTGGGGCATCCTCGCAAGGTCATCCCCCTCATCTAATTCATTTCTATTTCACTTATTATGATATATTACTTTAAATTCGTGTAATTAAATCCTGTCGGATATTGAGCGATGATATAATTCGAGAGTAATCAGTTGAAAATTGATTGGTTTTGTCTGCTTTTTCAAGATTTTTCTTTTCGTTTTCAACATTTCCCACGAATTTTCCCCGTTATTCATGCACTCGCTGTGTTTGCAAATGACAATTGATGAATGGTGCTTGTTATTCATCGTTTTCGATGAAGGAAGGGGGAACCACTTTTACTCCTTGTTGACTCGGGAGTGTCTTGTAGGAAGAACAGGAAACACAGGTGCTTATTTCCACTGGCTAGGGGAATGTATGTGCGTTGGAAACGCAGAGACGCTGCTCATTTCAGGTCATTGCCCTTTTCGTCACGACAAAAATAAAGATGTGAATGGAGGAAGCAAGGAAAGCTATACTTACACTGTTTTATATTTCTCTTTTACGGTGTATGTGTGTGTGTGTGGTTTTAGAAACCGAATTTATTTTTATTTATTTATTTATTTATTTATTTATTTATTTATTTATTTATTTATTTATTTAGTTATTTATTTTATTTTTTTTTAGGGACGAGGTTGTTTCATCACTTGATTGTCGCCTTGGACAGCTCGATGCCTTTCATCGATGATGATATTTTGTGGTGTCCGCACACGGATGGCAAGATGGTGGACTTTTCTTGTTTGGTAATGAATGTTTAAAAGAAAATTGATTTTTTGGAATGGGTATTTTATTTATTTATTTGTTTATTTTTGAATGCTACCGCGCTCTGTTTGGGTCGAGTTTCAATATTTTCACACTAGAGGGCGCCACCGCGCAACGTGTTTGTTTTGTCACGGTGTTGGCTTCGCTTGATGAAAATAATAAGTTTGGTTTTTATAGCTAGGTTTTCTTGATTTAATGCGGTGAAAGGTATTTAGTGTAGAATCGTAAGGTTTAGTTTTAATTGTTTATTGATTCGTTTGGTTTCTAACCGACAAATTAAGTAGCGAAGTATTAAACTGATACAACCCTAACATGGCAGTAGTGGTTTCTATGTCGATATATATTTAATTATCACTTGTTTTGGTGATGTTCTTTTAAAAAGCTGTTTTATAGTTGTAAGTAATTTTTCTCAGGTGTTTGTCAATAAAAATAGCCAATAAAAAAGTAATGGTGTTTGCAAATGCATTTTTCTTCAGTTTAGTTCAGGTTTCGGCCACGAGGTCGCAGATGTAGCCAGTGTAGCTAATTTTCATTACTTTTCATTACTTTTCATTAATTTTTCACAATATAATAATAAATTGTACAAAAATAATGTTGTTTTATGTTCAATAGAGGGAAATTTGTTATTTTCTTTGTTTTGTTTGACTTTTATTAATTTTTTTTCTATATTTTTTAGGACAATGCCCCCAATGTAGTGGTCGAATCTCAACAGCAAGAATATGTAGAATTGACAGAATTGACACAAACCGACCTGAATGGCTTAGTACCCGAAGAATCGGATGGTCTTCCAGATTTGGCTGATCCAGGATTTGAACTGGAAGCCATCTTTTCCGATTTCGATGAGAAAGTGGAGGAAAGCACGTTTATCACACCCAGTTTATCAGCTGCTTTGCATGACGACAAATTGGCAGGTGCTCCTCGTCGAAGGAGACGTAAGAAAAGCGTCACAAATGGGGAAAATCCACCAATTACCAACGGCGTACACCCACTCAACCCAACCAGTACGACTCAAGGTAAAGAAATTGCTAATACCTCCAATGTCCCGTGATTTACATTCATGTCGTTCATCACAATCGGATTCCCACGTGATTAAGGGCTCATAAAAACACGATTCCTTGATTGACGTGGTAATCCCATTGTAGAATTCAGATTAAAATCAAATGTGATTTATTTCATGAATTTCACAATAAAACGGCAAATTTTTGTTCAAATTGTGTCCAACAAAGAAAATTACAAATAATTAAATAAATTTAAATTTACATTTTTTTATTACAGTCTTTGCCCGGTATCGCGATGCTGAATTCAAACACTAAATTCCATTTTTTAGCACGTGAAACACACAAAAATGTAAAATTGTTAATTGCACACGAGTAAATAGTGCCATTACTATTATTATTTCCAAAAATCATGTATTTATTGCATTAATGTGTCTGCAGACAAGGATTTTTCAGTTTGATTTCGGCATCAAGATACCGGGCGCAGACTATAAACGCATTCACGAAGTAATTTAGACCGGTGGTCTTCAAACTGAGTTCTGCGAGAAGTCAAAAAAATTGATTTGTTTAAAAAACAATCAAAAAAATTTTTATTTTAATTTAATTTTGATAATACATTTCTAAGAAATGAATTGTGTATCTAGTAGGAATTGGACGAAGCTTAAATTTTCTCGAATCCAAATCTGAATTCTAAAAGGTTTTCGAATCCCTCGAATCTTTCATACAAGAATAATAAGAAAAAAAAGAAAAAGAAATAAGATAAAGGGGTAATAGGTTATAACTTTAAGACTGATTGATGTTGTGTGGTTATTGTCGAAATAAACAGCTCTGCTTTGATAAACTCGGAACAATTATATTTTAGTGAGATTAAAACGTACATGTGCGCTTGATACAATAACAAAGTGGATAAAAATAGATAAATGGTCATTGCCGTGGTAACCGCCTAGCGGACAAAATGAACACTAATTAAATGAACAACTCAAACTATCAAGTTGATTAATGTAAACAAATTATTTTCTTTGATATTCAAATCATTCGGAGCAAAATGATTACGAATTCCAGAAAACTTTCGAACAAGTAAACAACAAAGCGTATCTAGCTGCAATTTAAACATGCGCCTAGTGTGTTCTGACGAGTGTTTTTGAAAGCATTTCAAACCATTTTCATTTTAATTATAGTGGGAAATAAATTGGTTTTGGGAATTTGTCCAAACGTTGCACTGCTTTTCTGATTACTGGGCGAAAATGACACATCGAAATCGTGGGTGGCATTTGCTGATTATTCATTTGGTTCTCGGAAAGGGGGCTATAAAACGAAGCACTTGTTATTTATGAGTAATAATGTAGCCAGAACTGTGGTATGCATTTTGTTATCAGAATATAGCTGATGCTGTGATAGGAAAGGAAATAAGTTGTATTTTATCACATTCTTGGGAACTATCGCTCGATAAAAATTTCCACGAAGAGCACATCTCGAAAGAATTTGTTGGCAGCGTAAAACTTAATTTACTGTGTATCTCGCTGAGCATGTTGTTATTGATAGTTTACGCGGAAAGCGCCGACTGGTGAGAAATGTGTGAAACGTAACAACGATGTGAGCGCCAACTGGTGAGGGAATGTTGCAATATGTGGTTTGAAATGCGGCCACTAGATGGCAGCCGTGATCAAGTTGTAGTTGTAGTTTTCCACTCGGATTGCTTCCCGCTTGTAAAAATAATGATTCAATTTCAAGTTTTTAGAAGTTGATTTAAAATGATAAAATGATATGAATCCGTTTCCTTAACCAACAATTTACTACTACATTATCGGGATGTAATGGCGCCCGGGACGTCCACGTAACTTGATATTTACACGTTTAGCGTAGTAAATAAAATAAAATGTAAAATATAAATTACAAACAGGACGTAAGAACGAATAATCCAAACTGATTTTATTGTTATTTGATATAACTCGCACGAGGAATTTCAAATAAAATTTATTTTATTTAAAAAGTGGGATGATGGTGGTTTCTGGATTTGTCCACAGATGGCGCCGCGCGCTTGGAAACGAAGCGCAGCTAATAAAGGCATACACTTTTCTTTCCTGTTGAAATGGAGGATGTTGTTTCGTATCTGAATCTGTCCTTGGGCACTGGGCCAGAATCTTTTCGAGTTCAAATCCCTCTTAGATTTTTTTTTTTTTCCTTTTCTTTCTTTCTGTTTTTACAGTTGGTGCATCTGCAGACAAATTCTTGGCCAGTGATCCAAGAGGCGGGTTGTTGATGCAACAGGTTCTTGTCATTCAAGTCACATTGAGACATTTTAAATTGCATTGCCAAAGACAGAAATTCAGTGACATGCAACTGATTTTTCGGTCTGGGTAAATAAACTTAGTGGAGGCCCTAAATAGAGGTTTTATGCAACACTCAACTGTGTTGTCAAGCAGGATTCTAGGAATAAATGTTGTGAAGTTGGGGGCTCGCTTGGGTGGACTTTATTTTATCAATTTAAAGTTGTTTTTTTTTTTTTTTTTTTTTTTTTTTTTTGTAATTTTTTTTTTGTGATAGTTAGGCTTAATTTTGGTTGGTTTTTTTTATTGCTTTAAAGTTTTTATCTGATTATTATTATTTATTTTTTTTTTCGTTTACTATTTTTAAATGGAAAAAAGAGAAGATAACTTTGTGCGCCTGGTATCAAGGGTCAACCACGTGGAAATGTCTTCATTGACCTCAGATTCAGCCGTCAACTTCCGGCTGATAACCCTTTGGTTACAGACTTGATTTGTTTATGGACGGTTAAAAAAGATTTATTTATATATTTTAATTAATTTCTTTTAAAGGGTTTTTTTGGTTTTTGGATATTTTGTCGTTGGTTGGTCGAATATTTTTAATTTTGTTTTTGTTTTTGTTTTTGTTTTTGTTTTGTTTTTTTATATAAATTTTATTTTTATCTTTGAATTTTTCTTATATTTCCTTCCTCGCCAATGATCAAATGAATGAATTTGGAATTGAATTGCACAAGTGGGGGTGATTTGCGGGGGAGAAAATGAGATCCCCGTGCCAATAAAACCGCAGGGGGCGTCCTTATATATGGACAACCTCCTTGGATTTAGGAATCCGCAACGCCCTGTGAGGTAGTTTGGGTAAATAAAAACTTTTTCGAGCAAAAAAATCGACAGAATAAAATCAAGTTGAGAAAATGTTACTTTAAAAAATAGAATGGATAAAAATAAAAGTTTAAAAAAAAAAAAATAAATCATGTGACAAAAGTGAGATGAGATTAAGATAATGTAGGTCTGCAATTATCAAGAATGATAGATAAATAAAACTGAAAATAGGTCTGCTTATTGTCGACATTTTGCAATTATTTGATTATCTTTAATAGGCCTAACTGTAAATTATATTTTATGCGATGCAAAAAGAAAGAAAAAAATTTATTTTTATTTTTTTTTATATATATATATATATACATACATATATATATATATATATATTATTTGGAATTTTATTTTAAGGAACGTTGAAGGTGGAGTTTTTTTTAAGAGCTGTTGTCCTTGACCTTGAACCAAACTAAACCTGCTCGCCACTATACAGGCCATTGGACCGGAAGCGATGCTTGCGTCTATTTCCGGTCGTATGAATATTTCTAGTGTTCTAAGAATAAAGGAACAATTTTTCCAGACGTTTTTCTTTATTTTTTTTTTTACATTTTTACTTTTTTTTTATTTTTTTTTTAAAAAAAATTCAAAATTCAAAATTCAAAAAAGTCAAATAAACAAGGAACTTGAAGGAACATGCACAGTAATAACATTTAGTTTTAAAAGGATTATTATCTTTTCTTCCGTGTTTTTGCGCGGCAAACAAATATTTACTTGTGCCCAACAAGCAACACCGTATTCGAGTCACGTGGCGTTTTCGAAATGGGAATTCGGGCGAATAACGAAATTCGCGATATTTGATCGATTTGTGTTGCACTGCCAAATAAATTTCACCCTTGGGGCCTTCGGTCCGTTTCCTGGTTGCTTTTGAACGTCATTACCGCTCGGAATGACGTCACGTGGCTCGTGGAACGAGAGAATCGAGGCACGTGGCGCTAAAAATAGGACACGTTGCTTCTCTATTAGTTGCTTAGCAACAGACTGCGTGCGTCTCTTGTTTGATGGAACCGTGTTTCCATTGAGAGTGAATTGCAATTTAACACACTCGAGGTTATCGAAGTGTTATGTGAATCGATACTTGATTGACCTTGTCGCATTAATGTGGCAATTAGCAAGTTTGATGAGTTTTCACGCAATAATTTGCACTCATTTGCAATAACTTGATTTCCGGTTCGTCAATTATTGAGCGTTGATTGCTTCAATTGACTTGTCTTATTTGAATTAAACGATTTCGAGTCGTTTCGACCAGTTCACTTGCCTAGGGAAATCGAAACTGTTGCAATTTAGGTCAAGATGATTTGAAAGTTAAGTGCTACAGGGAAGTTTCAGGCGGAGTATTTTTTTCTTTTCACTTTCGATTTGTTCATTCATCAATTTCGAGCATTTTAAACTTTATTTCTTGATATTTCAATCGATTTCAAATCCATTTGTTAATAGTTTGAAAAAACAAGATTAAATAATCGATTAGTTATTTAGTTAATCGATTACATAATCGGTTATCAGTTGTTGTTTTTTTTTGTTTTGTTTTTGTTTGTTTGTCATGCTCGGTTTCCTGGTTTTTATTATTTATTATTTTGGTTTTTTTTATTATTATTGTTTTGCTTTATTTATTTCGTTTTATTTTTAACATCTTTTAACGATTTTTTTGGAAGTTTGAAATTGACGTCAACCGCCGTTCCTATAGCAACCTGACTAGAATTGGAAGAACAAATATTCAGCTGGAAACTCACGAGGGAGTTTTGTTTTCTTTTATTTTAAACTCCTTTCTATCTGTTTTTTTTTTTTTCCTTGTTGTGTTTGAGATTATTATTATTTTTTAAACGTGCGTTTATTACTGCATGCGAACAAAGACTGGAAATTTTAATTTGCCAAAATCATTTCCGCTGGTTGGTGGCACCTGCTCCTGCATTTGACTCTCTTCCTTCCCCGCCCTTTTTTAAGCAGCAGGTGCCATGGGAAATGGATGGAGTCAAGTGGAAATCGTCATTTCCTTTGCTCGCAAATGGCATATTGAACGTGTTTAGGGTCACTGGACTCGCGGAAAGTGCAAACAGTACAAACCAACGGAGGAAATTGAAATATGCAGCTATTAATTAATGCTGTTTGCATGCAATTGCTCAATTGTGACGCTTGCGAAACCTGGAGAATGAAGAATTGGATTTTCAGCCGAATTTTTTGTTTTCTGAAAATGGATATTTTAATTTTTGGACTAATCGGAGGGTGCTCTACAAGTTTGTAATTGGAATTTTTTCCGTACAAAGTACGGTTTCCGAGATAGCGTTGGAATCACGTATCCGAGGGTCGTTGTAATGCGCCAAAAAGACATTGGTCAATCCCGAGGTATTAAACTCGAAAAAGGGACTTTTACCTTTAATAGCCCAACGTTATTATAAATCATGCGTAAAATTATTTATTTATTTATATTTATTTATTTTTTTAAATTTGTTAATTCGACGAAAGATAATTTATATATATATAAAAAAAAAAGTTGAGCAACAAGTGGAACGAATCCGTCCGATTTGATGCATCCGACTGAGCAAATTAATGTCGGTCTGCTATTTCTGACGCCCCATGTGTGAGCCCCATTAGTTTTTTTTGTGTTGGTGATGCGAAAAGCGGTCAGTAGGACGGAGAAAGTCACTCGGTTAGCGGGACGCCGTGTCATTATCAAGTCTTTACAAGCTCAGCTTTCATTTTCTTTTACCAAATAAAGAAAGAAATAAATAAAAATCCCCGGAAAAAAAATTAAAAATAGCGAAAACAATTTTTTTTTATACACATAAAAATTCCAAAATAAAACTTTAGAATA
Organism: Strigamia crassipes; assembly: GCA_034683725.1. Taxonomy (NCBI): domain Eukaryota; kingdom Metazoa; phylum Arthropoda; class Chilopoda; order Geophilomorpha; family Linotaeniidae; genus Strigamia; species Strigamia crassipes. The sequence goes on from JAQFXT010000167.1 coordinate 44,780, forward strand.
TTAGAAGGTATATAAAAATAATTATTATTTTTTTTTAAATATATAAAATTTTTTTTACCTCTAATTATTGATTTATGAGTCGATGCACTGTTAAGAGAGTGCACTAAACTAATGTATGGATTACTAAATGGGCAATGGACTTTAGGAACGATCAATAAAATAAAAAATAAATTCGCATCAGAAAAATTGCAATTAATGCATACCGGAATAAGAAATGGGAAAGAAAAAAAATAATCGAAATGAAATGTTTATCAAATTACATATAACTTAACTGATTACGGAGTGAAAAACACAGGTGTGTTATTTGTTTCTTTTAATATTTCAATTTACTTATTTGATCTGCCTTGAACTTAATCTCAAGGTGATCTCCATCCTCCCATTGCATTTTCTTTTCTCTTTGTTTCTCACTCGAATGGCCTTGATCAAGTTTGTTGCCTCACATCACGCGCCAGCAAGGTTCAGGGACTTGCAAGTGGCCGCAGCGCCACCTCGAGTCACTGAGAAAAAGTGAGCCACTTGTGGAAGGACGACGGGTTTGATAATGAGACAGGTGGGCGTTGGCCCCCTCCCCGCACACGAAAATTCATCTTCGCATTTTTTCCAAATGCAAATTCCATTTATCTTGATTTCGTCCACTTTGAAACGGAAATGAACTTGTTTCGAACGCGTGAAAATTTTCTAATTAAAAAATTATTATTAAAAATTAAATAATAAAATGATTTTTTTTTTTTTTTTTTTTTTTTTTTTTTTTTAAATAAAAATAATGAATTTTTCATAAAAATTGAACTTCTGTCAGTCATAAGGAGAAGAAAAAAGTTGACATCCACAGAATTGTGCATTATTAATTTATTAGAAAGTGGAAATTGGTTTACAACACATTTTTCAGTCGTTTGGAGTTTGTTGCACTTTTATTGAATAATAAATTAGTTCACTATTTTCCTTTATATACCTTTTTAATGTTTTTTTTTTATTTATTTTTTTTTCTTCTTTTTACTTTCACCTCCCTCCCTCCCATATGTTGGCATGAAAGGAGACGTCATCTGGCCTTGGACTTACGGGGTCTTCGCTCTCAGTCTTCCTTAAGCGCATGCGCAAAGGGTATTTTTCAGACAATTATTTTACTCAACTTTTTCCTCTTTATTTGAGATGATAATAACAGAATGTTATATTTTGTTGTTGTTTCTTTTGTGTTTTCGGGAAATAACATAAAAATTAATTAAAGGTGGATTTATGTTATTTTAGTGTTTTCTTTTTTTTTTTATTGAAATTGAATACTGCTTCGATTAATTGTGAATTTTATTTGTGATTGTTCTCAACACGGCATATATATATATATATATACATATATAAATTGAAAACAATACGGAAATTTAAAAGGAAAAAAAAAAATAGGTTGTCCGAGGGATGAGTTTTGAGTTAAATTTCAGTTTGTTTTTAATTTGATGCCCCGCATATCCTGAAACATGATATGGGGTACCATGAGGAGATTATTAAAAGGTGCAGTAAGTGATGGTTGGTTTCGTTTTATACGCATGTGGTCAGTTTGATATTGAAATACGAAAACACCTGTTATGATTTTTTTTTTTTTTTTTTTTTTTTTTTTTTTTTTTTTTTTTTTTAAATTTTTTTTTAAATTTTTTTTTTTTAAATTTAAATTTTTTGTTTATGATTTATTTAATTATTTATTTATTTATTTTTTTTGTGTCTGGAAAAATTATTTCAAAATGCAAAATAAAAATTTCATAATTTCACTTGACTTCACTGAAAAATGACCTCACTTTGTATGAAATCTAGGAACGAAATGGGGGTGTAATGAGGAAAAAAAAAAATTGGGGAAAAAACATGGCCTACATCTGCCTGCCAAGCCCCATTTCTCAAGACTTAAGTCTAAATTATACACAGTTAAAAAAAAAGATGTTCCCAAAAAATGCAGGAAAAAAAATAGTTGGGTTAAAAAATAATTTCGTTTTTTCTTTTTTAATTTATTTTCCCTTTCTGTGCTGTGCAAATATGGCGACTGACACTTAAATATGGTAGATTGAGGTCAAGGCTTTTGTGCCTGAAGGCTGGGCAGCAAGTCGTTAATTTGTGTTATTATTTGGGTGAAAGTGAGAAGGAAAGACCACCCTAGAATATTCCAGGGGCAGCGTGTTATGAACCCCTTTGATGACTGCTTTTGAAATCGACCTCTATTTCCATTGCCAAGGTCAAATTCTAAAATTCAATGTCCTGGAAAATTCCTCGTGCTGGAAAATTCCTCGTGATCTAATTAAAAAATATTTTAACATCTGTGGAAGAATTTATTGCAAAAAAGAAAACAATAAATTTTTTTTTTTTTAAAAAGAAGATAAAATGATGCAAAATGGCGTTTTTTGTCTCCGTTTTCCTCCTTTTCCCTCGGTTTTGCAACACTCAGCCATGTCAAGTCGGTTCAAGTTGAAGGTTAAAGTGTTTATTCGATTTTATTCTCTTTGTCCGATTTTTTCCCCAACGCTGCAACAGCTTTTCCCGTTACAGTTCCTCGTTATTTTCGTTTGGAATGCGAAAAAGCGTCCAAACGCGTGCATCAGAGAGTGACAGGTGCCAAAAAATGCAAACCAAGTCGAAGAAAACCATCAATTATTGAATACATCGATTCGATATTTTTTACTCTAAAATATCGATTTTTTTAAAAAAAATTTTGAAAAATTTACTTCCAAAATAAAAAAAAAAATTAATCGATTTTTTTAAAAAAAATCGATTAATATCGATATATTTATCCATTAAAACGTTGGAAAAAAATGTAAAAAAATCGATTATTTGTGTAGAAACAAATAGTTGATGTTTTTTGGGCTTAAATTTCCGTGTCGGCATTGTTGCTAAGGGCAGGTAGGATATTTATACAGGGGCTGATCAATTTTTGTCGGATAAAAATATCCATAGCGATATCCACAATTGTTTTACCAATGAAAAGCGAGGAACACGCTCACGCCGTTCACTCACCCTGCAACGTTCTCGGCCTTGAACTGCACTGACGCACGCTGCGCTCGTTGCTTAGCAACACCTGCTCTACTTTTCCGGTACCTATGACGCAAGCCTCGTCTCGGTATCCCCCTCGTGGTGATTTTCGATCTGTTGGATTTGCAGTCAAGTTCACTTTTCCGCTCGCCCTTTGTTTATTCCAGTTCCGCTTAAAAGAGTAATTATAATACCTGTAACAATAAAATGCAACGTTGTAAATATTTTTCAAATCATCAAGTTAAGTAATAAAAATATGATCTTTCGGGCCAGAAATGTAATCAGCTTTTGTTATTTGCTCGGATCGTCGTGTAAAGGAAGTGTTACAAGATGCAAATACAAAAACATATTTTTAGGCTTAAATTTTTATTTTTTTTTTGGAATTTATTAATTTTTTTATTTTTTATTTTTGCATTAATAAAATAAATAATTAAATTTAGGATTTTTATAGGGGTAGGGGATGATAAGTGGTACTTCCGGTTTGATTTGTTACGCCATTGATGTATTGGAAAGGAAATATTGATTGTTTGACCTGATAATGCTAAGAATGGAAAGGAGGTTGGATAAAAATAGAGGAATTGGAGTGGTGGATTGGATTTTAGGTAATTATAACCTGGAAATTATTATTAATTTTTTTTTGGGTTAAATATTGGAATTTTTATTTATTTGTTTCATCTTCTGTGTATTTCTGTGAGTCATTTGAGACAATCAATTTGAATTTGCTTTGTCATAGTTATTTTAAAATTAATTTTTTCTTCAAATTAAGATAATGGAGGGTAAATAAAAATATTTTTAAATTCAAAGATAAAAAAATGTAATTTGATTTTTTTAATTTTTTTATTATTTATTTTAATGGAATTTTTATTATTTCAAGAAAATATCAAATCAAATTACTTTTTTTTTTTTTTTTGAATTTAAAAATATTTTTATTTACACTCCATTACCTTAATTTGAAGAGAAAAAAGCCATTTTAATTTTAAACCTAGGTAACATCAATAATCTCCCACTCGCAACCCCCCGTTTGTTATTTCTGAATTTTATAATTTTTATTTTTTATTTTTTATTTTTTTAATAATTTATTGCACCACATCATGATCATGGAGACATTTCCTGTTTGTTATCCACAAACTTTTCGCTATCATCCTCAAACAAAATGTTCTTTCCCAAACCAAACCAAACATCACTGTTTATCAAACAAACAATACCTGATTTAAAAAAAAAAAAAAAAAGAAAAGAACTGATAAGATTCGGTGCGAAACGTGTCAATTTTTGAACTTCCTTTATTCGCAATTGCACTGTTGTAGGTGGCGGTGTTTTCACCTGAATTTCACACACTCAAAGGATATCCTTAAGAATTCAACAAAAAGTGTTTCAAAAAAAAAAATAATTTCCTATAAAATCAATGAATCACAAAAATTGGAACAAAAATTAATCGACATGATGATAAACATTTTTTCACCTTGTGATAAGCTTCTTATCACTCGATTGCTACCAATTTTTGCACACGAGATGCTCCATTGAGATTATTTAAGTCCTGTATGAACTTTTTTATCATATTTTTCTCACCTAAAACATATTGAGTAGAATTTTTTTTTTTTTTTTTTTTTTTTTTTTTTTAAATTAAAAAAAAAAAAAATTTTATGGAAATTTTAATGTTTTGAAAAATATGCAGATTTATTGTTTGTTGTTTTCGTCTTTTTCCTGGTTGACGTCATAATTTTGTAAATTTGTTTTCGTTTGGGTTTGTTTTTTTTGTTTGTATTTCGGGGGTTTTGTTTCTGGTGCTGGTTGCATTATCCCCCATTGTTTCTCTTAATTGATTTGCTTGTTCTATCGAGATGTGTGCTTTTCTCCATTTTGGGATTTGCTTGTTTGCTGTCAAATGGCCTTGGATTAAGGACGCTTAAAACCGGAAGTAAATGTGAAAATGATGTTTCTAAGTGGGAATTTGAAGTGCAATTAGAAAATGTGAATAAATTGTGGCCATTAAAAAAAAATAAAAATGGAGTATTTAAACCGGAAGTTAATTAATCAAGGCTTTAAAAAGCACTTTTAATGCAAAGTTAAGGAGATAAACTCTAATGGAAATAAATGTTAGAAAAGTTTCTATATATTGTTCGCGAAAACCGGAAATAAAATTGCAGATGGCTTAAAAGTGCAATTTTAGAAATTAAACACGCACGAGTTTTGGTCAATTTGTCTCGTTTTCATCTTTTTATTTTCAGTCTCGGGTTGCTATTTTAGAAAATCGAAAACCGGAATTAGGTCCAAACTCCACGCAAAATCCAACACGAGTACAACTTTCCTTGAATTCAGTCATAACATTTAAAATGAGAGATTTATTTACAAGGAAAACATGTCGAGTGCATTAAATTTCAATCGCTCGAATCTGCAATTTTCAGTTTAAAATTTAATCGCAAATCAATTTAATTACAAATCATTTCGTATTTTAAATAATTGAAATTATAGCATCAGACAAATGGTGCCCCTCCCCTTCCCTCCCCCCCCCCCTCCTCCCGATTCTTTGGTAGCCAAAGATAAATGGAAATAAATGCAATTCTTGGAAACTGTTCATGTTTTCCCATCATCACCATAAAAGTTGTGCGAAATTTGTTTGTGGAAGTGATCAATTTTGGTTCATTCAAAGAATTTTGAATAATTTTTGAAGAAAAAAAAATTGGGGAATTTTTTTTTAAAATTTATGAATATGTCGTAATTTTAGGTTGAGGTGGTTGATTAGGAAGTGAGGTCACGTGTTGATACAAAGTCCTTTTAGGAAGCGAGAAAGTTCACTCAGATTACTCGAGGCGGATATGATAAAAAGCGATTTGGAAATGACGTCATCATTATTCCATTTTATTTATTTATTTTTTCTCCAAATTTGTTGGTTTTATCAGTTGACACATTAATGACGCGTGTAAAAATTCGTTGTCATTGTCGGACGATTTTTTTTTCCCGGGCCAAAATTCAATTTTTGCATTTGAATCACGTGCAGTAGAAGGATCTTGTAACATACTCTACAGAGGCGTGGCTGCACGTGCGGTTCATCTAAGGATTTTTTTAAAACCCATTAAGCTAAGAAGAAAGTTAATGGGTTTCAATTGTTCAGTATGGAGAGTAGTTGTGGGGGCAGCCATTTTGGATTTATTTAAATAAATTTAAAAAAAAAAAAAATCAGATTTTATAGTAATGTTCTAATGTGTGTATAAATGAAATTTAAGACTTGTTATGAAAGAAATTTTTGCTTATTTCCTTATTAACTTCCCTTTTTTTTATTACTCAATAATTTCGTCAGAAATTTAAAAAAAAAAAAAAAATGGCGTGTTATTTTTATTTTTTAAATTTATTTTTGTATTTAAAAGTCCTTTTGTTTACATTAAATGCGATTAAAGTCAGAATGTCGCCAAGATGGCATTTGGGAAATGAGAAATTCAAATTTCAAAATTTAGTTAAAATAAATAAATAAATAAATGACGGCCATTTTGAAAATATTTTCTTTTTCTTTTGTGATCGAGAGGATTTTATTTTTGTTTTTGTGAAGAATAAAAATGAATTTCTTGCTACTTTGATGACCTAAGTGTGCAGTTTTGCAATAATTCAAATAATGGGGCTCTATTTAGGACACGGCAGTAAAACACCCCATTTAATTCCAATGCCCCATTTATGCAACAATACGCATCAATTACCAATACACCATATAAGGAAATGTTTGGGGAGGAAATGGGAGGGTTGAAATCACGCATGCGCTCATTTATTTCACCTTGACCAACTGACGATATATTTTTTTTATTTTTTTGCTGTGTTTATTTGTTTGCGGTATTCGTGAGGAAACATCACCCAACTTTTATTACAACCCCAAACCCACTTTTCTTTTCTTTTTTTTATGGATTCGTCTTGAAAAGCAGGTCAGCCTTTCTCCCTACGGCATTTTGCCGCCCAGTGTGACCTTACTTTCACTTGACCTCAATATTCGATGATGAGTTGAGCCATTTTCGACTGTTTACATGATCAACACTTCATTTATGAAACAAAACAAAAAATTCATTGACAGATTCATTTCGCGCGAAAACAGGAAAGAAATACAAAAAAAATCCAAAAAATTTCAAAACAAAAATCAAAATATTTCAAATTATTTCATTATATTTCAAAGTAGATTTAAAATGAATTTAAAAATGGTGGCAAATTTTCATTTTTTTTTTTTCTTTTTAATTTTTGTTCCAAAAAAATTAATTCTGTTGCGGTAATTTAAGGATATATATTTTTGGATGTATGATTTTTTTTTTCTGTGGATGTGTTCTGTTTCCAGTGACACACTTCCGGTCTAAATGGTCCCTTGACCTACAGCAACACTTTTGAATAAGTGTTTTGTGCCTTATAAGTTGGTAGTTATAACGCTTGACGTTTCCATGACAACAGTGATGCATTTAAGATGCATTCACATTGGGTTCCATGAAATTGTTTTCGGTATTGATCAGAAATGACACATCTCATTCAGGTGAAAAAACTTTTCAAGGAAACGCAAACAATAATAAAAAAATTTTAAATAAACAAAAAAAATCTTTTCAAAATAAATAAAATCAATCCCAAAAAAAAAAAAAAAAAAAAAAAAAAAAAAAAAAAAAAAAAAAAAAAGGAAGAAGAAGAAGAAGAAGAAAAATTGAACGATTTCCACACGAAGAAGAAAAAAAAACAATGGAATGAAATTTAAAAAAGAAGTCGATAAAGGTAAATAAAGAGTTTTAACAAGCTTTGAAGAACATAAAGAAGCGAGCGAAATTCCCGCCAATCCACTACCTTCCCTTTGCACTTCCTGGCACCTCCCTCCGCTTTCCCCCGCCAATGGATTCGCCCTAAACTGCTTGCGTTTCGAGCTGTGTGAGCTCGCTGACCCAGTGCCAGGCTGAAGCCAAGCAGCGCAGTTGCGTTTTCTCTCACGGAAAGAAAAATCTTGATTCTTCACGTGATCGTTGGCGTCGTTGGTGAAATTAACACAACCGGACTCGGCGCTTTTACGCACCAATCAATCGGATTTCTCATTTGTGAATTTAGTTTCCAACTTTTTGCTCATGGACGAGTTTCGGCTCGTTTCCAGCTCCGCAGTTATTTCATAATTTTCACAAGTCGGACAGAAAAGCAAAACAAAAAATCGACGTTTCCAATCGAGTTGGGAATTGGAAGTGGCGGAGAAAAATCTCACGTTTTTCCCCTCCTCCATCCGGCAACATTCAATCGCATTCGCGGACAGTGTTGTTGATCTCGTTGAAGACGCTTTGAAAAATGACAATGGACCGAGAAAGTAAATTACATGTAGAAGGAGGCGGTGAAAGTGGCGCAGGTAGCAGACCCGCCTACAAGAAAAGTCTCATCAAACGATATCGTAAGTTTTGCAACGTTTGGCAACGTTTTTCTTTATTTCTTCGACGTGGAAATTGCGTTTGTCGGAATTTCTTCTGGCACGAGAAGTGGATAATGAGCGCGCTTGGCTCACGGTCACGGCCAGGGACGGTGAGTCAGGCGCATTTATCGATCCGATTTTCAGACCCAGCATGCGGGGGCGGTTTACCTGGAGAGTACGGCAAGGGGTGAGGGTGTTTTCCCCTCTCTGTTTATCCCGACAAGTGGGTGATGCATGGACCGAGTGACCCTGTTTTCGTGTTAGGGAAGTTCGGTTTGCTTCACAAGGGAAAAAAGGGGGAGGAATTCATCCTGGGGGCCCTTGGGGGTAAAGGTTGTGTGGGATCAAGGTGTAGTGGGACATGCGCACTGATGTCATGGAAAAACAAGTGGAAATGAGGTCAAGAGATGCAGTAAGGAAGGGTGGGGGTTAATGCTTGCTCTGCTAATAATCATTTGGATTTTGAAAAACACATTTTAATTGCTTTTTTTTTCGGTTGTTGTTGTGTTGTGTTGTGGGTGGTGGGTGGGTGTTGTTTGGTGTTGGCGGTGGGTTCAGTGTCCCCCGTTGCATTCATTGATCTGCGCATGGGTTTGTAAGGTGGGGATCGATATTTTGTGTCTAGAAATTGCATGGCGTCGTGTTAGGCGGTGTGGAATTTTTTTTTTTTTTTTTTTTTTTTTTTCTATGATTTTTTTATATTATTTTTTATTATTTTTTTTATTATTTTTTTTATTATTTTTTTTTTTGGGATTGGTGGGAGGTTTTGTTGGATGTTTTTTTGAAAGGAAGATGGTGACATTCGCTGGAAAAAAGTGATGTGGCTTCATTCAAGGTTGTGAGGTGGTCAGTTGAGACGCCAGTTGGCGTTGGCGCGTTGCTGCGGCAGCGTTCCTCGCCCTTTTCCGGCTGCCCCAAGTCAACGACTGGCGCCAAGGTCGGTTGACGTCATGCACACGAACGCTTTGATCCAAGGTTGGCGTTTCGCACAACATCAAATGAGGGCTTTTAGGAAATAAATGAAAGGGTCGACGGCGCGAAAATAAGGGGTTTTCTTCACAGCGCCACAAATTGAGACGATTTGGTGCAAAATATGGGGACATTTCGGGAAAAAAGGGTTCAATTTTTTTTCTCCTTTTTTTACCAAAAATGGAAAAAGAAGAAGAAAAAAAAAAAAAAAAAAAAACAGTTAAAATTGTGGGAACTTGCATGATTTGTTGATGTTGGGACTTGAAGAATTTGAACAGGTTGCAACAGCTGTTTTGCAGACATTGGATGAGGGGGAGAGGGGAAACTGCGTCTTGAGAGTGGAGGAGGGGATTGATAAGAGGGGGAAGAAGAGTTGGGGATTTTAAGTATAATATATATATTTTTTTTTAAACATTTTCTCCCCAGCTCATTTTTCTTGTCAGATTTTTTTTGCCATTTGCAAATTGTTTGGGAAAAACTGTGCTAGAGTGATGTTTATTACATTGCACACAAGAAATGTCCTTCAAGATGCAAGATGCAAAAAAATAACAAATAAAATCAAACAAAACACGTGTAAAACGTTGTGCACAAAAGCGAAATTCATCCAAGAAGAGAAAATGAAAAAAAAATTGAAATTAATTTGCAACCAACACCGTTGTCCTAGTTGGTTTTGCATGGATGGGAATCTCCTTTGGGGTGGAGTCAACCATTAATGAATGTAAAATTTAGCTGTCACATTATTGAGCAATTTTCGTGAGTTTGATGCTGGCAAGCTAAAAATCTGCTGTATCCGCTCTGCTGATCTCCTTTCTCTGTAACACTGGCCCACATGGGCGCCATTTTAACCTGGTTACTTAAAAGATTGAAATAATCTAATCCACCCTGCATACTTTCTAGTCCTTACCCTCCCACAACAGGTGGTTGCATGCATTATACCACCATTTCCTTGGCATCTAAGAAGGAAGGGATAAAGTAGGCTACGAGGAGGAATATAAAACAATGGACGAGGGGAGTCGGTTTGAAAATGTCCTCCTTTTTTCCTCGGACCTAGTGGCCAGGTGGTGTGTGAAGAGTTGGGGTAATTAGAAGAAAGAGGGTGAACTCAACTTGTTGTGCTGTTTTTTCCTTATGGGAAGGGGAAGAAGAAGACTAAGAAGACGAAGAAGAAGAAGAAAAAAGAAAAAAAAAAAAAAAAACTTTTATGTGATATAATCATGTAGGGCAAGCAAATAGAAGGGGAGAAGATGGGAAAATGTCTTTCGTGTGGTTGGCGAAAGGGGGTAGATGAAATACGAGGGGTTTTGTATGTAGCAGTGTTGAAACGAGTGGTATTTTTAATGTTGCGTTTTGATTGGGAAATATGAGTTGGGATCGAGAGCGGTGCAGTTAACCCTGCGAAGACTCGAGTTATTTTGGGAGGGTGAATGAACAGTGGAATGGCCCCACCAAGTCTAGTTTATTTTGAAACAAACATTTAATCGCGTGGTTTTTGAAGATGTGCGAAATCGATATATAAATAAAAAAAAGGGGGATTTTGTTTGTTTTGGTTTTGTTTTGTTGTTTTGTTTTATTCAAATTGGGACTTAACCGAGGAAACGAAGAAGGAAAGAAAGAAAGAAAGAAAAAAAAGGAAGAAAACCTATATTTAGGTTTGTCCTCATTGGCCCCTTGTTTTTATGGTGCGAAGGAGGTCAGTGGGTGAGCCATGAACAAGAGGGGAAAGTGTGTGCCCATCCTTAAGAACGTGGCCCTGGGTCACCGGGTGAGAAAAGCGAGAAATAAAGGAAATAAAGAGTTGTGGAAATTGGGGCAAAGGAAGTGTTTTCCACTTGACTTTGCCTCTTCCTGTGGGGTGGATTTCGTATTTTCTAGGTCGGATGTTGAAGCAAAATAAATAAAGTGAACAACTGGAAATTAAGGTCACTTGTTGTTCACCATATCCAATATCTCGCGCTCTTCCCCCTCTTCCCCTTTGTTTCCGACTTTGAATATTCCAACACACACGCACACACATGATTCCTCTTGGCCTACTTACCTGTTTTATTTTTATTTTACCCCCTTGATGGTCTTCCCCCTCCCCCTCCCCCTTCACTTGGAAATGCACACAATACTTTGCATCATCAAAGAATACACTTTGTCCCTTACCCCCATTTGCAAGGAGGAAAAAGCAGGTCAAGTTGTACCTCCCCTCTTTCCATTGGTTCTAAGGAGGAAATCTCCTTCCTTACCTATTGCAGCCTCCTCCCTTTCCCCCTTTCCTTAGTGTTTGTGATGCTCTATGAACACAACTCTCCCCCCCCCCCCCCATACTTACTCAGTTTCCTTCCCACACCCTGGTATTGATGAAAAAGTGGGACAGTGGAAGTTTGGCCTCATTTTCTACAAACTCGCCATGTTTTATCGCGCGAAACAGTGCGGATTTCGTGGGTGATTACATGGATTAGGGGTTTTTCAGAAATTCTAATTAGGGAATTCGGGAATTATTTTTTTTGTAATTTAAAAAAAAAAAAGATTATTTTTTTTCTTCGAATTGTTTGGTTTTGGTTTTTTTTTTAAATTTATTTAGTTCAGTGTGCTCTTATTTTTGTCAGTTATTTATTTTGGAATTGCACAAGTTGTTTTGAAAACAAGTCACAATTTAATTCGTCCCCATTAACCTTGAGCCGGGGGGAGAGGAAAAAAAGGGCATCAAGGTAATAAGATGGGAGGGTGGGAGATTCGAAAATACCTGAGTCGATTTTTTTTTTTTTTTTTTTTTTTTTTTTTTGTGTATGTTTGGAAAAAAAAGTTGAGGAAAAAAAATGAAAATTAGAGTTAGGCCTAAATGGGGCCTGTTTGGTTATGCAAAAGGAAGTGGCTACAAATTGGGAAGTGAAAACATTTGAAACGGTTCCAAAAAACGTTACGACTGTTTCTTCTCTCGACTCTCTTCCTGGAGATCGTAAATCGAGTTGGCTCAGCCACTTCGTTCGATTGGAATCCACTTCCGGAAGTTAACACCAATTGCGTAATGATAAAGAAAAGGGACAAGAGAGGGAAGGAAGAAAAAAAAACACGTCAACTGGCCATACATGAGCTACTGTTACTATAGAGACGATTTTGCTATTGATGTTTACTGGTTTTTCAAGTTTTTGGATAATGAGTGTTTAGGGGGGGGTACAAAGGAAGTGTATAAATCCGGGAGGGGGCAACAGATGGTGGTTTGATATCCGTGATGTAATACGGCTTTAAAGTGGGTGACATGTTTTTTTTTTCCTCCTTCTCATTGTTTTAAGCCCAACTTCCGGTTTCGTTGGCGTTTCACTCGAGCGTTTCCTCGTTAAATTGTGGGGGTATAGGGGAAATTGGTATTTTAGGGTTTTAGTTCGACTTCCGGTGGATGAAAAGTTGATATTAGTCGTGTGAAAACGTTTTTATAAGAGTAGTCGCAATTTTTTTAAATTTTTTTTAAATTTTAAATGTAAATATATCAAGTGGTTGGTAATGAATAGGCCTATTTTTGCATGGAAAACGTTTCAGTTCTTCCTGTAGTGAAGAGAGTAATTTGCTTCGGAGTATGAGTACGAAGGGAGGGGTTGGCAACAGGAAACTGGCCAGTCTGTTTGCCAAAATGGTGAGTCAAGGACAAGAGGTTGCTAGCCCTAAGCACGCGAGGAAATTTCAACAGCCTGAAACAAAAAAAAATCGCATTTTTTTTTTTTTTTTTTTTTTAATTTTTAAATTTAAAAAATTAAAGAAGAATTTAAAAAAGAAAAAAGAAAATTGAATTTGTTTACAATTGGTTTTGTAATGGATAAATTATCGGTGAAATTTCAACTTTTGCTTTATGCGGTTGAACATTCTTAAACGAGGTCAGGGTCTGTGTACATAGTGAGGAAAGGCACGTTGGGAAGAGGGGGCAAGGAGTACAAAGCAAATAAACACACAAGTTTGAATTCTCTTTGGCTTTTGTCCACCAATTTCGACTTAAAAATAACACGCGTTGGGACATTCTCCAAGCTCTATTTTTAATTTGCAATTTTTTAACCCTGAAAAAATAAAAGCATGTTTTATAATATTTATGTTTGCGTTTCTGGAAATAAAAATTTGTTTTTTTTTATCGAGGAATTATTTCAACTCGTATTACCTCGTGATGTGATGGCCCGCATTCCATAGACATACACTGCGTTTCTGGCCTTGTCGCTCTCGCCTGAGTGCAGGAAATGGCGGGTGAATGGCCGAGTGCTCTTTCCCCAAGGCCAATCATTCGACTGGTCGAGGGCAGGACGCCATTATTATTATTTATTTATTTATTTAATTTTTTTTTTATTTTTTAAAATTTTTCTTGAATTTTTTTTTTAAATTTTTTTTTTTTAAATATGAAAGTGATAAAATCTCGTTTCGTCTTAATTAATATTAAGACGAAACGGGAATTTTTTGGATATTTGAGTGGAAATTTTAATTTATTTTATTTTATTTTATTTTGTATAGTGGCAGATGCATGCGACAAGCAACAAGCGACTCTGGAGCGGACTTTGGCAGCTCCCACGCTTCTTGAGATGGAAAATGCGAGGGTAACTGAGAACAAGACGCTTTTGCAAGGGATTTTGAGTCAGCAATCGCCTCTGTTGTTAGCGCACACAATGGCCTTCCCTACGAGCACCCAAAGTTCCACAGGTGAGTTGATGAATGATGTGTGATGATTATATAACATCTAGATCCTAGAATAAAATAAAAATAAAAAACAGCGATGTTTTTTTTATTTTTATGAATTCTTCATAAACGAATTATTTCTTTTTATGGATTTTAATTAAGTGGAATAAAAATAAAAAGCGAAAGTTTCTTTATTTTTAAGAAATTTAATTTAAATGAAATAAAAAGAAAATTGTATAACTGAAAAAATGTCTTAAATTTTTTCTTGTTCGTGAGTTTTATAAATTATTATTTTTTTTTTTTGTAGGTTCTCTGCCTCCCAGTCCAGCAGATAGTGGTGTAAGTGATGTCGATAGCAGTAGTGGACACACCAGTAACGACGAAACCAAATCGAGGCTTCATTCAGCCTTAGGTACGAGTTTTTCTTCGCCCTTTTTTATTTTTTATTTTTTATTTTTTATTTATTTTTTATTTTATTTTTTTCCTTTTGTTTGATTTCGATTTTGATTTGATTTGCTTAGCTGGTTTGAAACCATCCCGGACACCCGACAGCCCAAACACAACCAGTCCCAATCACATGACGTCACCATCTTTCCTTACCCCTTATAATTACACACAGATGCCTGTACCTCCTTCAGCACATTCGCAAACTCAATACCATAGGCCTGGCTCTAGTAAGTGCTTGTTTTTATTTATTTCTACTTTTGTTTTGTCTCAAGAAGGGTTCAAAGGAGTGGTAAATTGATTAACTGTCACTTCTTTTGTTTGAATTCAAGGTTAGGGGTCAGTGGGTTAAATAGAAAACCGCGGGGGACCGAAAATGGAATGGGGGGAAATGTGACGTTTATTTGCTTGGGGAAAAGGAAATCGTTTTTGGTCAAAACAAAAGCATCGCGCCTGCATCGCGCCTGCATGGTGCCGGTATTGGACATGCATTGATTTGCATTGGTTTCTTTGGTTTTCTCTCGAGTAGGAAAGTGAAAACGAAAGTAGCAGTTTTGTTGGGTGTTTTCGGGGAGTGGGGGTGGGGGTGGGGGCCTTTGCTTTCACTTGACAAAAGTGGCACCCATTTGCAGATGTGCGACGCCTTTTGTGCTAAGATTTCTTTGGGTGTTTTCAAGGTTAGTAGAACACGGCAGCTGCGACGACCCCCTCAAATCTTTGCGTCTTTTCACTCGAATCGAGTCGAGACGCAACGCTCTTCGTGTAAATAGGTCACACGTGGTGCCGAGTTATTCACCCTGCGCACTCACTCAGCCTTGACAGTAGCTTCACTGCTAGGCCACGAGGGCCAACGGCCGTGCATAACCAACCAATGACGAGGGTGCTGTTCAAGGTCTCGGTTATGTTTGTGCGCGCGCACACTCTCACTTCACCCCCTCGCACATCGAAATCTGTTTTTGATTTTGATTTTCATGAAATTTCATTTTTTTTTATTAAATTTTTATAACTTTCATTTTCAATCGTATTTTTATCTAATAGACTGGGAAATGAGTTTTATGCTTTGACAACAACAAATTGACAAAGGTTCGAGTTTTTTGGTAATAAATGAAGAAATTGGGTAAAATTTGGATCATTTTGGCAAATAATTTACACAACAGGCACTAATGTTGTTGAATGAACACTTAAAAAGCATCGTTATCATTTAATGACGGTTGAGTCAATCAGGCGACCGCATGAATGTTTAAACACTGCTGTTTGGATTTTTTAATGCCATTGCGGTAACCGTTGGAAATGCAGGCATAAAACGATGATTGAACACACTTTCACTCGGGGAAACGAGGTCAGAAAAGGAGCGGGACGAATATGGGTCAGTGTGTTGGTCCTTTGTTCGAGTTTTGACACCTTTGGACGAAAAAATGATTGTTGCAATTCGGTCGATTTCGAGATTAATCAAACTTGACGATTGGGTGGGTGCAAGTGGTTTGTGAGATGAGTTATGTGAGTACAGCTGGTGAATTTGCTCCACTCGTTCTTGAGGGGTACATAAGAGTAAGTTGGGGGTTCTCGCTTGACACAATTCGATGGGGTGTTTGGAGTCTTTCTCTCCCTATGGCTGTCTGTACGTCCAGCTGGTGGTTTCCTTTCCCCACTTCCCCACTTCCCCCTTCTCCTAAGGCGTTTGAATGGCTTTTCACTTTTCTTTCCTTTTCCCACCCCCTCCCACTCTGCCAGACGTACACAATGTGCAGCTTGTTGTTAGTCTGGCTCATGTCTCCCCCTCCTCCGAGCCGAAAATCATTATATTTATTCGCACTTTGTGACTGGGCTACGCTTGCTCCGTTTCCTTCCTTGTTTCACTTCCAAAGAGGTGCCACTCAATTTGATTAGGGGTGGGGGGAATGCGGGGGCAGATCACTTCCTCTTTCGCTTCGAAAAAAAAAAGAAAAAGAAGAAGAAAAAAATTAAAATTAAAAATTATCGAAGAGTCATCAATTGAAATTGTTTTGTGAATTTTAAAACGAGTTGCATGTCATCGTTATGGTATGCATCGCTTGATCCAATTTTCCACACACACACAAAAAAACAGAAAGAAAAAGAAGGGAAAGTATTTCTGATGGCCTCCTAACCCACTTTTTCGAGATAACTTTCGCTTTTAACTCGGAAAGTAGTTCAGATAAGTGAGAACTAACTCAGCACACCCATCTATGGTGAATGGGGATCATATTTTAAGCATTAAAAAAAATGAAATGAATAATTTAAATTTCACAATTTATGTTTTCTTTTTTTTTTTTTTTGGTGCGTGAAAAAGAACACGTGAAAAGAGATTTTTCTATAAATATGAAAATGAGTAGCAAATGAGATTTCCTTTCCCTCGCCCAGTTTTTCATAGCATCTGGTTGAGCGTTTGAGCTCGCACCGTTCAAGGTCAGCAGTGGCTCCGCGATTTCCTGGTCGTTGGCTCCTGACATTTGTTCCACCAGGCCAGGCATGGTGAGGGGCGGGATCCCACTTGCCAGTGTCTTTGTTCTCAATTCCTGGTATCTACTGACTGAAAATGCGATACACGGATTAAACTAAAAATGATTTTGAAGTTTCCTTGTTTGTTTTTAAAAGAAGGAATAATTTCCGTGCGAAATGTCGACATTGGGTGCACTGAATATTTGCTTTCCTCCTGTTTTGTATTTGTTTGGGAAATTTTGTATTTTTATTGGTCACGAGGTCTTGCCTAATAATAATATAAGGAAAGAAAAAAAATGAGAGTGAAAAAAATGTTCTGCATGGTTGAGATAGCACGGTCGGGAAGTAGGTGTCCCTGAAAATAGCTGGGAAACCGGTTGGAGGAGGATGGAAAACGATCATCTCACTGGCCATTTAATGGCTTCCTGTCAACAACCTAATCCAAGGTTTTGACCTAACTGAGGGATGAATTAAAAAATGAAAATATCAATGAAGAATGCTCATAATTTCTATTTTTCTTTTAAAAATTATTTTCAAGTTTTAATTTTTTTTTTATTGATTAATTGATTAAATTTATTTATTTTGTTTGTTTTAGTTGGTGAACACATTTATCCTCATGTACCTTATCGTCCGGTATCACATCACCATCCATACATGGACAGAAGTAACTCGTACCACCATCATCACGGAAATACGACTTCTTCCAGCATGTCCATGCCCTTGTCGCTCACGACCCACCACCACCACCACCAACACCATCATAGTCATCATCAGCAAATGCAGTCTACACCCGTGGCCATTCCTACGTCCGTTATAACTGCCGCGCCCAGTAGCAGTCCCAGTAGCAGCAGC
Source organism: Strigamia crassipes (assembly GCA_034683725.1). Lineage (NCBI taxonomy): Eukaryota > Metazoa > Arthropoda > Chilopoda > Geophilomorpha > Linotaeniidae > Strigamia > Strigamia crassipes. Next base: position 62,526 of record JAQFXT010000167.1, read on the forward strand.
AGTGACGTCGAGGCCTCTTTTTTTGCTGATGATCTCGTTTATCAGCCGCGGATGAAGAAGAAAGGTAAACAATAACTTACGAGAGAATATCTCGTTTATTTATATGTTTTATTTATTTATTTTATTATATTATTTATAGGTCGTAAACCAAGATCTTTAGATGGTGGTCCAGCACCATCAGTTAAAAGAAAGAGCAGAGAAGGTAAATTAAATACCTTCAAGGTCTTTAATTATGCAGTTTGAATGGGCGACGTTTTGTCGTTTTGTTTTCAAAGCGCACGATTAATTGATCGCTGGTGGTGTTTTCAATGATTGCAGAATCGAAATTAATTTCCGTTTGCTTTTGTATTTTAGGATCAACGACGTATTTGTGGGAATTTCTGCTCAAACTTCTGCAGGACAAGGATTACTGTCCTCGATACATCAAATGGACACACAGAGAAAAAGGCATTTTCAAGTTGGTCGACTCGAAAGCGGTTTCCAAATTGTGGGGGCTTCATAAAAACAAACCAGATATGAATTACGAGACAATGGGAAGAGCACTAAGGTATGATTGAAATTAAAAAGTGTTTTCAGTCGATATTTATATTTTTTATTTTTTATTTATTTAGGTATTATTATCAAAGGGGTATTCTTGCTAAAGTGGACGGTCAACGGTTAGTTTACCAGTTTGTGGACGTACCAAAAGACATTATAGAGATTGATTGCTCAGGAGCGTGATAAATCTGTGCGTTATTGATTGAAGATACGAAATGCTAGCCTGGAAAAGAATAGGACTAAAGATTAAGTTATCTTCAACAAATCGTGTGAAATTATTTTTGGGTGATTTTTTTTTCTTGTTCATTTCTTGAGTTTGTTAAAAGTTAAAAATTGGAAAATGGTTTTTTTTTTTTTTTTTGTTCTTTTTTTTTTCTCTTTTATTTTAGTTTGGCAGCTGATTTATGATAAAATTTAAATTATTATTATTTTTTTGTTTCGAATTATACTTTGATCATCTCAAGAATGTATTGTAATAGTTAATAATGTCCCCACATAAACAGCGAGATTAATTAAAAGTCGAGACATTTAATAATGTTTTGAATTTTAAAATTTTTTTCATTGAATGCTAACTGTAATTTTGTTTGTTCGAAAATATTAATTGAATCAATATTTGTTGGGTGTTTATTTAAAAAAAAAAAGATTCACAGTTTTTGTGCATCATTCATATTTGTATTTGTGGTTTCCCGAATTCATCCTTGAAATTACTTATTCGTAGTTCAAACTTTGATTTAGGTTTAGTGACATGTTTTATTCAGCTGTGTACATATTGCTCAGGACATGATGAAATTAAGTGAGAAAATTTATATTTTTGTGTTCAGTTATTATAAAATCTATCTTAATATTTGTACAGGTGTTGTAATTTGCACAAAATGTACACTAAATTAACACTTTCATAAAGGTAAAGGGGCCTTACATTTAGAAAGAAATTGTTTGTATGTATATTTTTAAGGAAAAATATTGTGCACACATCAGCAGATTATATTTGTTTCTCATTACAAAGCAAAAAAAAAATGTTTACATTCCTCATGGATCAGAGGACAATTACGTTTTAAAAACACGTCTGAACTTAGTTATTTATTGTATTTTGCACTGTTCTGATGTGTGCATGAAATGTTAGATTTCTGCAGCATACTAATGCTAAGCAAAAAAGAAATTGAATTAATATCCCCAAAGAAAAATATCATTCCTTTGTTTTTGTTTTTTTTTGTTGATTTTTTTTCATTTGTATAGGTGTAGGAAATGTAAAGTTTTATAATGTAAAGTTTATCTCATCAAAGAAAGAATAAATATATACACTTTTGGAATATTTTGAGTCATTAATTTGTAATCTTTGAACAAATTTTGCCAATTTTAAAACCTTTCTGGGTTATTACGCCTTAATACAAGTAGTTTTGAGATCTACAAGCAAATCTTGAATGGATTTTGCAAAATGGACGATACGAGACACATTTTCATGCAGTTGGCGAAATACAAGTAACAGGTATACTACGGTGTGATAAAAATATTTTCATTCTTCACACACTAGAGGTCAGCACCGTGTGACTTGAAGTTGAACAAAATGGCGATTGTAACAATGGACTCGAGTTGATACATCAAACGACATACGATATTGGACGTTGTGCGGTATTTGGTGGTGGTGGTCCAAGTATTCTTTATGAAGAAGTTGTAGACCAATACGATACCGCGAAAAGATCGAAATGCCGATATTTTATTCTAATATCATCAAGTAAAATGGCGTAAAGCAACTGAAGGTTTAAGTTTTTAACAATATCTTTTTCAGCTTACGAGTTATCTGTTATCTACTACACTTCTACGACTGCGGTTTGGAAAAAGCCACCAAGTTGTTTAGTAGGGACTGAATAGAGAATTGAAATGCAAAATGTACATGTTTTTACATAATTTTAGGATTGGTCGAAGTTCAGAGTTGAAACGAATGGAAGAAGACGATTGTCACGGAGAAGATTCCAAATTTAAAAGATAATATTTTATGGTTAGCCAACGTTTGGATTTGCGCTTTTCGAAGTCGAACAATCCAGAGACGACAGATCCTAACTATAATGACCATTTAGTAATTGCCATCAATAAACGAGGTATTGTTTTGAATGTAATTTTTTCATTTAAAGTGAAATTGTTTATTTATTTATTTTGTAGGAAATGTTGGTGATGCACCTATTTGCTCGAATTTCTAATTGGGAGTAGCGGGAAAACACATTTTCATATGACTATTGACAATCTAGTTGGCGAAAGTGAACTCGTGCGCGAAAATTCGTTGGTAATTACTAATTATTATTCGTGGCTTATTTGTTTGTTTGTTTAAAGAAATTACTTATTTGGTACTGGTTTTATTTTCAGGGTTTGAAAATGAACGATTTGTTGACATCGGATATTGGTTGAATGTTTTCGAGTATCAACAGACAAATAGTATTTACGAATGCCACAATTGTAATCATTTCTTTCGTTTATACTAATAAAATAACTTTTATGGGCTTTAACTTTACAATTTTCAATATTACGAATTACATTTGTTGTCTTACTCGTGATTGAGCTGTATTTAATTTGTGTGCCTCAAGGGTTGCGACAAATGTGTAGTGTGCGTTGGAAAATAAATACTAGAACAAGAATATTTTGCAATGTTTAATGTTTACTTTACTACTTTGTTGACATTTTAAAGAGTGTGCGAAAATGTTATCCAAAACGTTTTTGACCATTGCTGGTCTTCCTCAGTGGGTTTGTGAGGATCATTTTATTTTTGCCACATAAATGTACGTTCAGTGACGATACGATAAGTCATGGTGACGTACCACAAGTGTACAAGTGACTAAAATAAAATGATCCTCACAAAACTACTGAGGAAGATAAGCAATGGTCAAAAACGTTTTGGGTAACAAATCTCAACATTTTCGCATATTCTTTAAAATGTCAACAAAATAGTAAAGTAAAGTAAAGTAGGTACGCATAATTAAGAAGTTATAAATGTTTAATGTTGTTTGGTGCAAAGTCCAGTGGATGTACAGGAGTAAAGCGTAGGTCTCGGTTCGGCTCCCGGCTCTTGACTATGAAGACACCTACGAACTGCAAACTGATGTCCAAATCGGGTTAAAAACAACGAAAAAGAAGAAGTTGGTTTGGAGAAATGTGATTTTATTCACTTATTTAATCCTTTGCTCTTTCGCGTACAACTTTTAACGATTATGTGGGGTGAGTGAAGAAGTGAAGAACCAACAGTATTTCAAATCGAATAGTGAGAAAATATTATTAGGAGTTATCGTCAAGACAACGTACGCGTATAATTCCAACCAGTTTAATTTTAATCGACGATAATTGTCTAATATTTGTCAAATTTGTTTA
>JAQFXT010000168.1:0-66318 GCA_034683725.1 Strigamia crassipes
GTTCAAAGTTGAAATCCGATTTTCTTGATTTCTGAAAATCAAGTAAATCAGGATTTCGAAAATCGATTTTACTTTGAACGCACCTATTGTTTTTTTTTGTTATTGTTGTTGTTTTTATCAGCAAAATCAGTTGTTAGCCAATAACAATTTTTTTTTGATTTTGTCTCCTGTTCAAAATTTAAAAATTATTTTTCAAAGTCTCGACTTTTGAAATTGCAATCATCTTCATCCAAGCCTATTAGATGCCGCAAAATTCCAAAATGATTAGCCTCATTTCCCAAGAGAAGAAATAATCGATTCTGGCCACTAACCTTACAGAATTTCATTTCCTGCTGTCCAACTTTCCATTTTCCTAATTAATCCGCGAAAATCCAGCCATGCAGTCATTTATATCCACATCTCAATCTTGAATGAGAAATATATTTCCCGAGTTTTCTTCAGACTTGAATGAACTTTATCTCCTCAAAGAATATTCTCATCGATCACAGCTGTTGCGTTTGGTTCGGCTTTCCTGCATTTACCACCACCAATGTCCTCATTCACTGTTTACATGCTGGAAAATGTACACAGAATGCGTTTGATAGAAATTTTCCCACCAAGTTCCCACAACAACTTCCTCAAATTCCCCTTTAAAAATACGAGCTGCCAGTGCAAAGCAAATATTAGTAAGAAACATTGAATCTTCTTTCGCACATTTTCCACAAAATCAAAAGAAAACTAAGAACTACTTTATTAAAACAAAAGCAGTTAATGAAACAAACCATTGACACAAAAATAATATAAAAACAAAATGGGTAAAAACACTGTTATAACCAGAACTAGTAATTGTTTCAAGCCCTAATTAACAGAAAATTGTGTTTACAGCCAACACAGATAGAATGTTAATTCCTAATCGCACCAGCAATATGTTTTTTACGACGTGTAAATACCGATTTATCGCAAAGTAGCACAAAAAAAAAGCAACTTACACATAAAACACCTCGCTAAAACTCATATCCCTTTATTCCACTGCCATTCTCGAGTAACAGCAGGAGCAAAATCCACTCTACACCGTTTGAAATCGTAAGAAGAACAGGTTGAAATCAGATGAGAACTGCGTATGTAAGTTTTCTCTCTGTCATTTCCTTTTAGACCCCCAAGTCCCAACTCTTCTTTGGCGAGATTTGGCAACCCCAATTTATGACAGGCCTGTGTCAGAAACGTGGATGTGATAGCACAACTGCACACCGGACAATGCCGCGTGTGAAACTGCTGATTGCTCCACCAGGCAGCAGAGGTGACGACGTGCCGGGCATGGAAGAAGGATACTCTCGCACAGACTGGCAGCTCAATCTGCCTTAATGGCTTCACACGTGTTATGTGCGCTACGGTTAGGAGAAGGGCTTTGACGGGTAATTTCTATGAAATTCCATTGGACCATTGGGGAAAGCTGGTGCTGATAAAATACTCCTCTTTTCGCCTCACGACAGTTTTATCTTGCCCCGCTCTATATACCAAACATTTATTTTTCTAAAAAGTCTTTGTTGATTCAGCAAAATGGAGCAAATATGCTTTTATATTTTCATTTTTTACCCCCTGCTCTCGTTCTCAGCTGCATAATAATTCCACCATCTCTCGCTTGAATTCAACTGCTAATAGCAAACCATCATGCCCAACTGCTTCTAACACTACCTGAGTTGTACCGGCTATCGGTACCGTAGTACAGTTCGCGCCCGGTATCTTGATGCTAAATTTGTACTGCGCAACCCATTCTGCGCATTCGATTTCAAAATTCCGGTTGTTATTAAGTCTAATATCAGGCCTAATAAAGCTTAAATAAACTAAATAAACAACAATAATTTCATTAACAAAAGAATAATATGTACCGAAATTTTGTTGTTTATTTCCTTTGCTTGACAATCGCCATGTTAAATGCATGCGCAGAATGGGCTGCGCAATACAAACTGGTAGTACAAGTAACGTGATTTTTTTATGAAGAAAGTGCCTTGTACTAGTACCGCAACCTGATAATAAAAACTTTTAAAGTAGTGTGGTCCAGATTTTGCGGCACATCTCGCACTACTTTTTTTAGATGTTATTCGAACGTGAAAGTCTTATTTGACTAAAAAATGGTGTTGCTGTCGACACCAAAATCTAAAGTAACGCGAGATGCACAGCAAAACGCTGAATCAATACAATACCACTACTGGTATTTAATATTTATCGTATTATGCCGCTTTGGAGGGCGTACCCTAAAATCGTGAGTCTGATCGTAGTGCCGGAAAATTCGAATTATCTTGCAATGCTGGATAAAACAAAACCCCGAACCCTGCTGGAAATTCGAGTTTTATGGAAAGCCATAAAAAAAACCAGCCAATCAGACTCCCAAATCTGGTCAAACTCAGATTTTACGGCATGCTCTATAAAGCCAGAAATACGATATTGAAAAATACCACATACTGGTCCCATTGAAAAATTACAGAAAAGTACCGCGTACCATGGCCGCGGTACTTTTTTCCAGTAGCGGCCCAACACTGGTCACAAGCAGCATTTTGTCCAGTAAAATATCATTCTCTGGTCAAAATTCTGCAAAGATGAGTCATCAATGGATTAGTTGTTGAATTTAATTTTTTTTACACTTGTTTATAAACTTCGACGTGCAAACTATACCATTATCCACCGTCCTTTTATCATATTAGCATCAAGATTAATTTTCCACAGACTTACTTAACAAGCAACTTTAATTCTTAATTACATTACAATCCCTCTCCGTTAGGGAAAACCACATACGTGTGGACTGTGGACAGGGGAATTTGGCTAAAGTTTTACAAATAGACAAAGCAAGCTTAGTTTATTAATGCAATAAAGCCTTAGATGTAATTAATAAAAAGTTATTTCAAAAACGCAGATTTGCAATTGTGAACTGATCAATGGCCACTTGCATGAGTGCCCGTTTAACCACGTTAATCTATATGAACACAGCTGGGATCCATTTAGATCAAACTCCAGTTATCAAGAGATTTTGAAGTTGCCATCCCAAGAACCTCCCAATATTTTTGCAAGCGTAAAGTAAATGTGCATTTGCATAATTCAATGCCAAAAATCTTTGTTTTTGTTCCTTCCAAAATATATTTTCCTCTTCAACCTTACCCTTATTAAGGATTAATTTATTGGTAATGATGCCAGAAGGGGAAAAAAGAAATTGTGGCCATGTACAGTGAGCTGACAATCTCCTCCTCCTCTTTTTCACTCCAATGAACTCATACCCTTGATTACACTCAATTTCCAACAAGATTCGAGTGTCAAGACTCGAGAAAAATAAAAACTAGGTCGAAGAAAGACATTCCTCCTTGTTCGTTCTGCACCGGCTTAAAATTCAACCGACTTCTATGCAGAGTTGCGTTTCTCCCACCAAACAAATCCCAACTTTCCACCATCAATAATTTCTAGTTTGCCAAAGTGATTTTTGATGATGAGCAGATCTTGGCCCAAATATTTTTTTTTCTTGCTGCAACAGCTGATGAAGCCCTAAACTAAACCTAATTCATCATTTTTGACAAGCAATTAATTGGTGTATGCGGAAAAGCAGGCAATAGTGAGATTTTGTCTTAGTAGACATATGCTGTGCGCAAATTAATTGATAGTCAACACGAAAAGTTATTTAAAAACAATTATCTCTTTGCTTTGCTGTAGATTTGTCGATAGAAAACAACAAAATTGGTTGTTTTTCTTGATTAATTGATTTAGTCAATTTTGTTTTGGTAAATTCAATGGCGTTAGACCATATAGCTATTCCCCGTACCAACACTTACTGTGGCCTTTGCCTTTACCTATCATCATTTTAGTGAAAACTAAGCCATTAAAGAATGGTTATGCTTTCCAAAACCAAATTCCATTAACCTTTAGCTTAAATGAGTGTCAATCAATTGGATAATTTCATGGTTTGTAATATGAAGTTGTAATATTCAGTTTTAGATGCACAACAATTTAATGCAATTAGATCTAATTAAGTTATATAAGCCAAGAATCAAATGAAGCGCTCCAATCTTCGTGCTAGTGTAATGCAATTACCTGTTAAATGTTTTGACTTTTAGTTTCTTTACTGTATGCTTTTAACACAATTTTCCACTGAAATAATTTAATTTCATCCTGAATCCCTCAGCTAAAAAAGAAAAGCCCAAACTTTGAAATAACACTTTAATCCAGATTGAGAAAATGTATTCTAATCTATCTATTTTTTGTTTCAATCTCAGATTGGGTAAATCTTTCATGCATAATATATAATCCCAGAAGAGAACAAATTCAATATTCTTAAATAATAAATTTACTTTACATAACGTAAACTGTGGTGGAATCAAAACAGCACAAAAACATACTTAAAGAACATACAGATAGTTCCCATAACTTCTGAAGTAAAAAAACAGCACAGTTTAACTTAGGGGCGGATCTACAATAGCGATTTCATTAGTAGAGCGCCATTTATGCCATCTAAAACTTTAAATAAATATTATCTAGTCATGTGCGCATTAAATAGAAGTTACATGAAAAGCAGTCTAGGAAAGACTTAAGTTACATGTACACTTGAGTGTAAAGAGAAATATTATTAATATAGGAGAATATTGGAATAATTTTGAGATGGTAGCAATTTACAGGTTTCTCAAATAAAATACAAACATAAAAATCAAAAAATTTGATTTCCCGCTATTTCTTGGCATTTATTACGAGTGGATGTGTCGACAACACTTGCTAAGCGTGCGCAGTCACATTCCCAAGTTTAAGCCTTTACATGCAGTTATTAAGCACTTCCTTCCTCTTCTGATTCCCTCTTATGTTGGTTATACTTATCAGCTACTCTAAAACTAAAGAGATTATTCCATTGTTTGTTTTCTTCATTTTTCCAACCATTACCGCTCGATCTATAGCAGCAAAGCGACGCCATTTTGAACTTGGGTGCGTGAACTACGGTAATTCCTAAGTGACATCAACATAGCTAGGAATTATAGCAATAACGATGCCGACTACATCAGTTTAGTGTCTTTCATTAACGAAATTGAATGCGTGATGAGACCGAAAATTAAAATTCTAACGCAATGTATCTGGCAAGTGGGAACTGGGTATGAACCGGGTGAAATACCACTTTAAAAGCAACAAACAGCATTGTAAAAACGATTTTTTTTTCTTCTTTTTTTCTGTTTAAAAATAAAAATAAATTCCAAACATGAGTAGAAATTTCCAAACACATGTTGAAACCCACCCAACTCCATCATAAACTTAAATCCAAAAACATTCCCTCCATCAACAAAAAAAAAAAATATTTTCATCAGATAGAAAGCTCACTCAAGCATCATTTATTCCACTGAATCGAGCTACTTTTGCTCATTGCCAGCTGTCAAGATGGACCATTCGTGTCATGTATTCGACACAATGCCAAACGCAGCTTAGTTCGTTCATTTTTTACACATTTTTGCCTACATATGCGTGCACTAACATTCCCTTGCACCGACAAAAAAAAAAAGAAAAAAAATCTTGATAACGCTGTCACCAATACACGGAAAACACCACAATGTGCATTTACTTTACGACATACACCCTACCAAAAAAATATCGTAAAAACGACCTAAAAATGGGGAAAAATGTTGGCAAAAAACCAAATAACATACCAAGCATAATTCTGGAAATTGCACAACAACTGGCCATTTAAACCTCTTTGAAAGAAAAAATATTTTGTTTCTTATTTGTTTCTCCCTTTTCCTTTTCCCCTTGTCCTTTTGTGAACTCACACTAAAGCAGTGCAGGCCTTTTGAGTGGAAAATGTTAAGAAAATCATTGCCTACGGTTTCTTGGCACCGGGTTATGCTTCAGACAGGGCTCATTAAGCTTTGGGTCCATGCACCCTACTCCTTCTTCCTCCATCTCTCATCTATACAGCTCATGAGCAAGAGCCAGTTTGGCATTGCTTGTCAACCCCGTTTATTCTTTAAAGATTTATGTATAATAAATGCAAAGTCTGTCCGGAAATTGATCCGGGTGACTATTTTCTTCTTTCTTCCACCTACTAAGTAGAAGAAATCCTTTGCCAAACGCATCAGGGCAAAAAACGGTCGTCAGTGGAACCAGGAAGTGAAGAAGGGGGCGGAGGAGAAAAGGAGAAGAAGCTTACTGCCAGAGATAGTGAAAAGATGGGAAGAAAATATTTGCAGACCCAGCACCACCGAGTTTCGTATGCCAAGCATTCAGTAATTGGAATGGACTAAAAAAATCTTTTCTAAACACAAACTGTACACAGCGAGGGTCCATCCGTGTAATAGTGCACGGAGGTATTGAAAATTAATTATGATATAATCATTAATATTTCTCATAAATTAAAGTATTAGCGATTAGTTTTCAAAGTGAATATGAATGCGGTATGACAAACATTCAAATGATATTGCAACAATTACAATACTGTAGTGCAAGAAAGCACAGACTTGTTAAAACCAAAGGTCACATAAATTCACTGCGACTTATATACAAAGAAAGATAATAAAAAGTAAATAAATAATTTAATTTGATGGATGACATTGCCTTAATTTACCAATTGTTTTAGTATTTGGTTCGATTTTTATAGTAGCCTGGTGCTACAGCTACTGCGTTGTGCGTGCGACTTGTTAAAGTTAAAATAACACATGGTGAAACGAGTGGCCAGCAAATCATCGGAAAGCCGCCTGTGTATCTCTGCAGTAGTGTCTGTGTAATCCGACGTACAGTACGACGCATTTTTTCAAAAAATCGTGACGAGCACAATTGTTGAGGAATGGATACGGAACTTTAAGATTGAAGCATTATTGTGTAAGATCCTACATTTATGACTCGATTCTTAAACAATTGTGCTCGCCACAATTTTTAAAAAAAATGCGTTGTTCTACCCTTTTACATAGCTCCATTATAATTTTTTTTGAGGTTCCTGGAGACCCATATATCCAATTTAGAAAGGTTTCCAGAGATATAGACAATTTCAAAACTGTTTAGTGTTTAATTTTATCTCATTCTGTTTACAAGTTATGAGAAATATTGTAAAAATTATTTGCCTAGTATAATTATTATTTTGCTTCATAACACTAGCAAAATTTGGAATTTTACTTAGAAGAAATAGTTTCTGAGAAATTTCAAATATTAAAAGTTCAAAAAATAAGCGGAGTAAATAATTCTTTTGTATACAGTATATTGGCACAGCGGGTGTCAACTACTGACAGTACTGTACTGTAGACATACATCATTCTCTCTGTCACCACGTGCAAATAAAAATTTCACGTATCAAATTACTAAACGTATTAAATTTTTGGAGTGTACAATTACAGAAACTCTACCGTAATTACAAATCAAAACGTTAAGCAAATATTTTCATGATATCCAAACGTCCAAAATAAAATCTTCATAACGTTAAAATATTTCCTAAAAAAAATCAAAACAATTTTAATATTCCATCGTTAGAATATCGCACAAGCCAACCCATCAACCTTAAAGTAAAAAAAAAAAAATTAAAAAAAAAATATATCTGCATATTCCACAGTAAGAAAAAGAAATCATCATTTCCAGCATCAAACCCCAACGTTTCAATTTTTATTCCCCTAGTAAATTGAAGTCAAAAGGTTATCTTACAAAACGTGCCATTAAGCAAAATAATATTTTTTATTACCATTTCTAACAGAAGCGAACGACGCCTCCAAAACAAATTCTAACCCCCGCCCAAATAAGAAACTTAAAGCCAATGTAGACTACACAGCGTACTACATCTCTACCTGATCCATTGCACGCTCTCTCTCTCTCTCACTCTCACTCTCGCTCTCTCTCCTCCACCCTATCTTCGCCCCTATTCACTACTGGGCCGTGTGCAGACACGTGGAAATTAACGACCCTCTTTCTCTCGCCTCCTGACACATTTCCAGTGAGAGAAAAGGCAGCACAATTCATGCGCTTGGCCCTTTGTTCCACCGGGAACTATCGCGCTGGATAGGCGTTGCTCACCAACGACAAAGTGCACAATATCACCTGCTACTACTACCACCACCCGCGTCAAGGTGGGACTTTGCTCGCACTCCTCAGTCCTCAGCCATCACACATCATCAGCTTCTGGCGTGCGTGCTTTACAGACGTCCAACCCTTTTTGGCGCCCTCTGATTACTGCTTTTCCCTCATCCTCTTGGCTATTCTTTGCAATAAAGGAGGAGCGGAGGCAAAAAATGCCATGTTAACATTTTTGCTTCAAATTAGATTTGGTTTTGTTAAATATAAATGCACTTGGCACCTAAGTGGAAATGCATGTGAGGACAATGTGCTGTCAATCATAATAAAACTTAACACAAAGTGTGACTAAAAATTTTTAACAGCAAGGGGAAACAATGTTATTCGTTGAGAGCACGAAGGGGACAGATTAATTGAGTGAAATGTGTGATTTGAACACGTCAGAATGAAGCCTAGTCAAAAAGATGGTAGTTCTTCGATTGAGTGCTCAAAGTTTCTTTTTAAATTGTTTTTGGTGTTTCTGTAAACAGCAAAAACACTCCCAACTAAGAATGTGTGTGAAATGATTTCGTCTTTGAGTCTCGCGTTCACTCTTGCGAGTAAATGGCGATTAAAAATTCCGTCATTTTCACTCAACCAACGAATTGTGGTCCACATATTTGAACACAATTATGCATTTTACTCACGTTTTAAGAGGCGGATGCTTCGCCTGAAAGCATTATGACTATTGGAAGTTTGAACCCTCGATCTAACTTTCGTGGCAGCCGTTTTGAATTTGGTTGTAAAAACCACTTCAAAAACCAATCCAACCTTGGTTTTGGTTTTGTCGTTTTTTGTGATGGTTTTTGGCTGCATTTGGTGTCCATTCTATGTAACTCCATAAGATTCACGAAAATTTGCTTTTCCTCTTTGTTGTCCACGATTTGAGTTAAAACTCTCCCCTTTTTGCACCAATAGTCCCTCTTTGCTCATAATTATGTCCAAAATTTTGTCTACTTGTATTACTTGATAGTAAATTGGCTCTGAATTTCGTTTAATCTGCTCTATAAATAGTAAAAAACAGAAACTTAGTATTTTTCAATGTTCTAAATATCAACAAATAACACACACACACACAATATTTAAAAAAAAAAGGTGGTTTACCATTGGTGGAAAGCTTCACTGCTTCCAACACAACCTTTAAAAAAATCTCTCACCAAATAATTAAATTAGAAGCAAGAAAATTTCATTTTGTGATTGGTTTTGCTGCACAACTCCATTTAGCACACTATCAAAATCATCAGCAACAAGGAATTATTTCCAATTTCTCTTCCACGACGGTTTCAACTTGCAATCTGAGAACACTGCACTCCTTTTTTTTCCTTTTGAATTTCAAATCTGACTGAAATATCGATTTCTATCCTACCTTCTTTGCCGGCTTCTCCATTCTGATTCAATTTCCATCATTCAGCTACCATGATAAATTCAATTGTTCATGTAGCACACATTCATTTGACTCACACTAGTTGCAATTCTCAAAATTCCCCCACTTTCTCAATCCACTCCAATTCATACAACACTAAACCACATTAAAAGTATTGTATAGAATTCTCTTACTTTTAACTTTATATCAGCAAATTTTTTTTCTTCATTTGACAAAAAAAAATTAATGATTAATTACTTAAGGGACCCAAAAAGAAACAATCTGTGACAGAGTAAGACATAATTAGTAGCAATTTTCTCAATTTTTTTTGGCAAAGGAAAAAGGAAGGGAAGGGGAAAAGAGGAAAAAACACCGGATAAAAGATATGCCCTTCCCAGCTTTAAAACTTGTTCAACATTTACTTCATTAATCAAGACATTCAGCCCATCCAAGACAATAAGAAGAGAATTATGCAAATATAATTTAAGACGGTAAAATCTAAGCAACCACATCATTTTAGAGTGAGAAAGAGAGTACGGAAAACTAAGTTGATTAGGTACCCAAGACAAATATCGAGTGCACTTTGCCTTATTTCTCTCCCAACACCACGCTTTTGACCTGCTCATGAAATTCAATCACCACATAAGGTGATAGCAGACAGCCACCTCTTTCCCCCTGACTACACCTCACGTCCTCAGTGAACATGTGGGTCATGGTAGAAGAAGCTTTACCCGGCCACTTCTTCGTGGTCATCCAGAAGCCGATTAGCAGGAAGTCAAAGAACCCTCATCCATTACACCAAATCCAGTGTTGCATTATTTACACACAAAAACAATGCAGTTGCAACTTTTCTCCTGACTAATGTGCCAAAGTAATAAAAGCATTGCTCAATTCACCTCACCTCATATAACAAATCCGTTTCCTTAAAGCCGAAAGCAACACGTAATAAGAATCTATAGTGTTGACTGTGCTATTTCTTTGATGTTCGGATTATCAGCAACAGCTATTAAGACGTTACTATATCACACGCGTGTGCCAACTATAATTACAAAACAAATGCAGTAACCGTTAAGAATTTCTGTGGAAATGACGTTCTGTATTTATCAGATTAGAAACAGTACAATTTTACTGTTGCACCCATGTTTTTATCGGAATTGGGCGCATGTAAAATCATTTTTAAAAAGTTTAAAATTGTGGCTCTTATTAAACTATTTGTAAGAATTTCTATCTCAAGGATTTCGGTCAGTTCACACATCGGTTCACACTAGCCATAGCCGGTCGATTGTGGGATTGAATTAACGCTAGTCCTGAATTCAACCGGGCGTTGAATTATGACTTTGACTTAACATACATTTCAAATGGCGAAACAATCATGACTCACTACGCAAATGCTCACACAAAACTTGATGCACAACTGCTCTAAATGTAATTTCTCTGTCACTTTGTCATTTGACTGGTGAATAGCTCATTCACACCTCACAGTCATTCATAGTCGTACTCATTGTGCATTGTTCTATTTCTTGCTACCATACCGTAATTTCATTCCACGTAATTTTTATAATTCAATTCTCATATAATAATTTATATAATGTTATATAAAATCTTTAAACTAACACATCAAACTCAAGTTTCAAAAATCAATAAGTATTAGATGCATAGATTCATGCATCACAGCATAATTCATGCGTAATGTTTAAGCTTATTGCATAGTAAAACAACAATAATAAAAATAATAATTAAAAACAATGTTTATTTGGGAATTCCAACGTTAGCCATTAACTTATTAGTCAAGTTCTTAAGTTGTGTAAGTAAAACTGACCTTTAGGTTACTGAATGAATAAATGATATTCATCACAATCAAATTCTCCAACCAACTAATCTTCATCAGAAAATTAATAATTGATATAAAAATTTAACATAAACACCATTTTATCTCCTAGCATTTTCAATCCGTAAAAGAATGTCCCTAGTGTGTGAGGACCTTAGGGCAATGGTCATTTGTATTTAAATGTCTTCAGAAAGTTTGAAGAAATAAAATATTAACCAAGTTTGCTTGCCTGAACAAATACAGTAGTTTTGAACCATAGGTTATCGCCCTGCTCTGCACTCATGTCTGGCAAACTCTGTCATTTGACATGTACAGATGGTGTGCAAATAGCGGTTCCCATGTCATCGCGTGCAACTTTAAACGTATAACCAGAATACCAAAAATTCCTTAACTATTATGAACATCTGCTTCAATACAAACTAAAGTTAGCATTGCTCTTAGACTATTAACTCTGCAAACTAAGAAATATTCACTATTGCATCCATGCATGTTTTGGTTCTACTTCAGGTAGTTGATGTTACTACCAAGTCTCCAGAACTACGTCATAAACATTTCTGGAACATTTAAACGTCCTTCCTGTGGACATGGTGTGGGGGTAGTTAATAGCTCAGGATAATGCATTTGTTCTTTTAACAAAGTACACACACCGTTGCTAACAGTTTTTTTGCCATCAACTTCCTCCGTTCTATTTACAAAGATTAAACTCTAGAAAACTATTCTCGTAACTCAACCAGCACTATGTACATACCATTGCTAACAAAAGCACTTTGCCCCAGAATTTGAACCAATAAATCCCTTTTCTTATATTCCTAAAGACCAAACACAGCTCCAATAAAAATCTATACCGCAAAACTTTTGCACAATCAAAACACAAACCAGAACTTAGCTCGATGCATCAGAAACCGATGAAACAGGTCACGGATTTCTGATCGATCAGTCCCCTACCAATGACATTTCACATACAACTTCCACAAAAAAAGAAAATATAATAAAGCAACAACAAACAAGAAACTTGCTCTTCGCACCTACAATATTGATAAAACACTCTCCTGTACACATATATTTTCATGTGATATAAATAAAAATGTGCGCAGTTCGAATCCGGTTATAGCAAACAATCACAAACTTTTCTTACAAACATAAAATAGCAAAGCCATAACCTACCAGAATGGACACCGAAAGCAGCCATAAACCATCATCGAAAACTGCAAAACTAGAACCCACTTTGGAGTTGGTTATGTCTGAATTTGGTTTTTATCTTACAAACTTCATAATGCTTTCAGGTGAAGCATCCTCCACAAACAGGGGACGCGACAGGAAAAACCGCGACATTTTAGCTGAATTTTGCAAATATTGGTACAACAACCAGCAATTGTGAATATACCGTAAATTCTCTGGTTGCATGCAGGCCCCAATTTATTAATTCTCGTGGATCAAATTTTAGCCTCGTTCTCAACAATTCAAATTATGTTTGAAAATGGTTTTAAACTTACCTGTTGGTTAATTTTACAAAAAAACTCACTCGATGTGACTGACTACAATGATGAATATAAAACTACTACTTTTTATTCTCTAAACAGAATGTAAAAAAGAAGAAAGTTAATCCCAGGGTCAAACAAACCTAGTGATCAGATCCCACACTACAAAACATTTCAAAATTCCGAGCAGTTCAAATAATTCGAATAAAACAATCACTTTTACAAAACAACAAAAACATAACATAAAACAACCATACCTTAATTCAAAAAATATACTTAAAAACCTTCAGTTTTAACACAATTAAACCTCTATTTAAGTACGGAAAAGCTAAAATTGGTCAGTAGTGCACAGGGCTCTATTATAATGCGGAGTGTTATAATAGAGACCCGCTTACATCCATCTTCACAATTCTTTGATTATTTAAATTGAAATTATTCCAATATTCCCGTAAAATAATAAATATTTATAGGTGTATACGACACCCGCGTACAACCAGGAGATTTATGGTCTCTAGAAACTTCGATAGCACTAATGTTTTTTCGCCGTAAAACTGTTTTCACAACTTTTGGTGATTTGTTGTAATGCAGTTTGACAGTACATACAAAAAAGATCAAAGGCTGTGTCGAAGATAGTCAAAAAAGTTGAGTAAAGTAAAAAAGAAAAAGAAATAGTGAGCTGAATCAAATAACCCTAGCAGCAAGCTTCTAACGGTTTCTTTTCTACCTTAAAGCAAGAAAAAAAATCAATGTCTGTTCAAGTTGGTTGCCAAGAAAGCCGACTCATAAAAATTGTTAGTTGTGTTGAGGGCCACAGCAGATAATCCTTTGATGTGTTCAGTGCAGATGCCTGTAAGGTAGCAGTCCATGATTTAGGAGACAAGTAGGAATTATTTACACAGCAAATTTTTGAAAATTCATCAGCAAAGCCTCGTTTTATTCGATGCGTGCATCGCTCAAACTTTTGCTAATGGCATTTGCAGATAATCTACTTACCATTAAGCGCTGTTGATAACACATTTCGAATAGCAAATCAATTAACGGCGGGCTTCCCTGCATGGACAATGACGAATTATATTGGCATTCAAGTTCCACCCATCTTTTAAGAAAAAAAATTCCACAAGGCAAGTCGAAGCAATCAATTACACAATGTCAATAAACCAACTTGCCTTCTTTGCAGCGACATTAAATTCGTGCACAAAAATCTGATTACAGCTAAATCAATATTGAAACTACGCAAAGAACATAAAAAAAAGTCTAATTTATAATTACACACGGTATCTCGGCACAACTTTAGAATACCTAAAAACTTCTATGTTAATGCGCACAAACTACTATATAACAATAATAACGTTTTGGATGACATAAATGACGCTCTACAAATAAAATACAAACTAAATGTTTTGTTGATGATCTCTCGATCATCATTAATATCGTCTTGAATCCGAACCATCATGACTGTTTTTTGGTAAAAATCAAATCAAATTAGGTATAAACTTGTGAGATGCCAAGAAATACATCTGTCTTAAAAAACCAGTAAAATTGGACTGGGGTTCAGATCTATAGATAGACCAAGAGAAGAAGTCAAGCCTTCCCCATTACTAAAATTTTCTATAAATTACTAGTTTTATTTAATAATATTGAACAAACCTTAAGTTAACAATTGCTTATTAATATAATTAATATTTTACAGCATAACTTTGTAAAATATCCAATTTTACACAGGTCATTTTATATTACGCAAGTATTTTAAACTTGAATTCCTTCAATCACGGGTCACTCACTTTTGTGGTCTTCCAAACCAGTGGGTATGAAAAATGAGAAAGCTATGTGTGACAGAAAACTGTGCCATTTTTATTCCCCGATTCAGTGTCAATCAAGCGTTGCAGACGACTGCCACAAAACCGTGGTTTATATTGTTTCATATCCCCCAATAACAGTATTTCCATCGACCACTTTATCAAATCAAATAAGGCAAAAAAAAAAGAAAAAAACGCAAAGGGGGGAAAAGAGAATTGCAGGAATAAACTCCAGCCACTCCAATGTTGATTTAAGTGGTAATAAAAATGTTGCGAATAAAAAACGTGCCTTCAAAAACATGACATGAAACTCAACCAAAACAGAAATCGTTTAATGCAATTTGGAGAGAAGCGTCACCAATTTCCAACAAATGTCATCAGCTAGACATAACCGAAGCTGCGGTTTTCTAAACTCGCTTAAAACGTTTAATTATGCCCACCACATTAGTAATTTCGCGTGTTCTTTGGCACACAATAAACAACTTGCCACTAATTACAACTTATGCACGTCCCCATCTGCGTGTAAATCAAACCAAAAAAGGGAGAAAAAAAATATGTAAAGAAAATATATAACGTCATTTTTAATGATTAAATAGAATTTATAGACTATTGTTTCAGCATTTTTTTGCACAAATCATTTCCAACTGTGGTTGCCAAGTCCCATTTAAAAAACAAAAAAAAAGAAAAAAAAATTCTCACACCCAACTGATTATGCTCTTCTTTCCTCCTCCTTTCTTTCGTTTTTTTTTTTTTATCTTTCATCAAGCAAATTACTCCCCCTGTACACGTGAAACCAAAGTAACATCAAACAACTGCTCTCATTTAACGACGTCGCACAAAATCGAGCGAATTAAAGGCCTAAGCAACTCCAATCACGACTTTAGTCCTTAACTCTTGTTTCTCACTATATGATTAATTGACGATGTGACAGGCGCCATTTTTTTTAATTGAGTGCTTCTAGCTGCCTTTGGCGTTATAGTCCATCCAATTAACCAACTACAGCTTTCGCTTTACCCTTCCTTCCTCATCTCCTCTACTCTTTGACAAACTTAATACTCGGCTGATCGCTGTCTTCGTTCGATCAGAATTTGCTGTCACACAGCGCAAATTATAATTTAATACTGTTTCAAACCAAGCGATCGTTCCATTGTTACAATTCAACAATCTATTATCTATCTATCTATCTATCTCTATATCTATCCATCTATAGAATACTAAAGCCAAGTGAGCTTTTAATTGTCCGTGTGTCACACTCGACCTGGCAACTTGATTGGTTTAAAACAGCGAAATGTCATTGTGCAAAAGTTACATTTTTAATATTTCTAATTAAATTAACTTTATTGATTTATATTTTCTCGAAAAGGATAACTAGTGAACATAATAAAAAAAGCATTTCAGTGTTTTTTGTTAGATTGTTGACATCATGCGCCTACTTTTAAAGTGCGATCCAATGTCGAATACAAAAGATGTTGATTCATGTTGATTCTTTTGCCACATCTCTTGAGATGGCATGTGATGGCCAAAGATGATGACTCATGTCACATTGATCCAATTCGTATACTCATCTCGAGTCCATAGCGGCGTCAGCTTTAGACCGCATCAAATGGACAAATAAAATTCAATTTTCCATCTCGTGTATACTTGTTCTTCCAACGACAGACCAAGAGCTAACGAAGCAAAAATGATAGTAATATCCTCATCTGTGGCTAGAAAAAACAGCAACCACATGCCAATAAAAGACAGAACAATAACGAGACAAAAAATGATTTCACTTCTTTTATCTTGCCGGCATCATTTGTTGCATTCAAAACAGCGAATCTAGTACGTGCTGTTGGAAATTAAACGGTTGCTGATAATATTTGTTTTTCATCTCCATTTGAGCAGCAAATAAAAGTGTTTGTAATGCTTACAAAGCTGGAAAAATACAAACACCGTGGTCATTCCTTTCAATTGTTCAATGCCAGCAAACTTGACGCTACCATCAAATATGTAGTTTGTTGTAGGAACGGCTCACCATGCCGGTCACCAGTTGACATAAGAACACACAAGTTAAGCCTGGTCAAGTACTTGGAAGAGTGATCCAGTTAC
The DNA here is from genome assembly GCA_034683725.1 of Strigamia crassipes. Taxonomy (NCBI): domain Eukaryota; kingdom Metazoa; phylum Arthropoda; class Chilopoda; order Geophilomorpha; family Linotaeniidae; genus Strigamia; species Strigamia crassipes. Next base: position 16,573 of record JAQFXT010000168.1, read on the forward strand.
TTCTCGTCCTTGTCCGACTAAGGTACACCAGTGGACATATAAAACTTCCCTCAGTGCAGTAGTTTTAAATTTGAGATCTAATGGCATTGGCTTAGGTCTAATTGCATAATGGCAAATAGTATCCGATTTTTGCAACAACAATGCACCAGGAATGCCTAATGATTCAGCAATTTGAAAATCACCATGCAGCCCGGTCCGTTTTTTAGATACTCTAGTATAATCATAGTGTAATGTGGGCAAAAGCAGTGGTCCACAATTTCCCTCAAAATATCCAAATTTTAAAACCAAACAAAATATGAATTTCTTTGAATATCAATGATTTTTTATGCTAAAGCTTAGTACACATAACAATATTCCGTGCACGGAATAACAACTTTTCGTGTGTGGCAAAAAGTTCTAAATGTGGTGGTACACACATGCACAAAAACATTTTTGCACACAAAATTTTATTCTTTCCGGCTGTGGTGGTGCACGAAAAATTTAATTGTTTCCATACGTGAACAAATTCAATGTACCCAGAATGCAGTTTTCTAATCAATTGTTATCGGTCATGATTTTTCCGTGCAAGGATTGTGTGCACCTAACAATTTCCGCACATGAAAAGATATAAGTGGACACACAGGCGGAATCATTTTGTGTGACAATCTGAACAATCAGGTTGAAGGAATATTTGACCCAGAAGTGTTATGTGTACTAAGCTTTACTTAGTTCACCCATGGCAGAAACATCCAACAGCCATTTCCGACTTGTTTTTCTGTGGGTTTCATAGTTCTTGAGGTGAATGAAAAGTGGGGTCCTCAAGAAAGTCGTCCCACAGATCGTGCTTGGCTTTTGTTGTGCAAGCCACGACACATTCATTCATTCATTTCATTCTGCTGAATAATTTCTATGGTAAACAAAACATTCATCGTCATCATTATATTCGAAATATTAGAGAATACGCTTTATTTTAGCGTATTCTCTATTATGTCGTATATAATGATGACGATGAAAGCAAGCTGTAGTTACGCATCAATAGTAGTATATCAAACAAAACATTGTAATACTAGAAATTAGCTAGCATTACTTGGATTTCACTAAATTCAATTTCACATTTCAAAAATTGAAATGCACCAACTGGACAGCTGCATTAGAAATATCCAAAGGAATGAAAAATACCACACATGATCAAGTGTTTCCATGGTTAAAATATAGCAGTTGAAAACCTTTTGACATTTTCCTGCATAGAAACCAAATGGCACAAATAAAGACGCAATGTCACTTCATTGCACTAATAAGAAATATTCAATTAAACTTAATCACGACATCTATCAGATTAAACTTACACCAATTACCCGCACTTCAAATACACTTTTTAATCATATCCACATTTCACTCCACTTAACTTATTTATTTCCACGCAATTTAGTTCCTGCTAAACTCTCCCCATTTATCATCTGTCAATAATTCTACATGTTTTCAACCTTGTACTTCCTCCATTCAAACAACCACCTCCAACTGGGCTTGGCATTTATTTTTACATCCAATCTGAACTTCATTAGCTAAAGTCAACCTTACGACCCAGAAAAGAGGTGAAACTCATTTGATGGAGTAGATTTCTATCCAGACATTGGCAAGAACCTCTTGGGTGACACAGTATGTCCACAAACCAATCTTCTAACTTCAACCGCGACGTGATGTAATCTGCTTCGCGGCAAATTCATCAGTGCCCAAAGAACCGTTTACAGAGTGTGTGAAATTCTTTTTCTTCTACTTCCTCCCATCAAGAAAAAAGACTTTTCAAACCACTCCCTCCCCCTCCCCCACCCAATTTCTTGCCTACCCCTCTTACCAACAATCATAGGCAATGTCATCACTCCCAAGTACTCCAAATCAAATCCTCTTGGCGAGGAAGAAAAAGAAAGTCAAGAAAGCCACCAATGTAATCATCTTGGTCTGACCGAAAGGAACACACACATACACACACAGACCATCATCTTCCACTGCTATTCTTTCCCATCCAATCAGTCACCTGTAGAATTCAGGGCAAATGTCTAGTTTCTATGTCAATGCAAAGGATATGTTACGATTTTTATTCTTCTGCTTGCTATTGAATATTTAGATTTACATTTTAAATCTGCAAAAATTCTATACAACACCAAAATGATAAGCGCACCCTATTCTTTCATCATTTCACAACAATGTGTGCATGTAGAAAGACAAAATTCAAATCAAATTGTGATACAAATAAATACTAGATGCATTCAGACTAAACAGTATTCTAAACAACACATTGTTCCATTAATTAATACAATTTTTTAATGCATAATCTAGGAATTGTCCCTTAAGCATCAATGATTGCGATCTTCAATCCCTTTATTGTAAAAAATCTTCATGAAAATGGACTCCCAACCATTCTCGATTGGGTTCAAATCAGAGGACAACATTGGACATTTAAAATAAATTTTTTTTTATTTAAAACCACTCAAGAACTTTTTTACTTAGGGTACTGCAACATTGTCTTGTTGGAACTCCCATATAGGCTTTGCAAATACACATCGAGGAAATTGTTTTGACAGTTGTTGGATATATCCACCTACATTTTGACAACCATTGATGAATTCTATCTCACTGTTTCTCTTAAATCCAATAGCACCCTTGATCATCACTGAGCCACCACTCATTTGCCTCCGAGTCACGAGCTTTTCCTCCTTCTGGAGATCATAGCAATAATAGCTAAACCCATCAGGGTCATCAAAGTTGAACTTCTTTCCATCAAGGAAAACAACGTTTCTTCACTGAGTTTTCCAATCCATACGTTTTGGTGCAAACTCAAGCCACGCATCTTTAAGTCGTTGTGTTACACTTTATTTATTTCCCTACATTTTTCAGTCTTTGTTTGCATCACAACTTTGCACTTTTGATTTAAATTTCAACTTTCTACACAGACTGCATAGTGTTGCAAGTATCATGTCTTTCAACAAACCGGGTAGTAAAATTTTAAATCGATTCAACCGGTAATATTATTTGATAACCGGAAGTTAGGTTGCTACACCTGCACCAAGTGTCATTAAGTTTAAAACCCAAATCAAATTAAAGCTCTCAGATAAACTACCTTCTACAATACCAGAATTTTCTAAAACCTAATCACCCATTCACTTTATTTGCAGAGCACCAAGGTCCCACATTCACCAAAGAACCTCCGGATACACTGGACTTCTCCAACATGACGGGAGCCACATTAGAGTGCACAGCGACGGGTCGACCAGAGCCCAAAGTCACTTGGACCCGTGTGGATGAGACTTTAGTAACAGATGTTTCGCGTTTGCGTCAAGTGCTAATAAACGGAACACTTGATTTCAAACCGTTCAAGGCCGAGGATTACAGACAAGACGTACACACGGCCATTTACAAATGCGTAGCTTCCAATCCAACGGGCAGCGTAGTTAGTAGAGATGTACGAGTTCGAGCAGGTAAGCCCAATCTGTATAGCATACTGATCTATGATTTATGCCCGATTCGCCAGATAATAATCCAGAATTAAATTTTTGAGGTCCCATTTCACCAAAAAATTTAAAAAAAAATAAAAAAAATCGAAGTTTTAATCTTTCGATTTTTTCCCGACTTTTATCGTTTATTGTGAGTTTTCACATTTTACAGCATTTTTTTCCTTATTTTCTTTTCCCCGCGAACCTAACCTGAGCCATTCTTAAATCTATCAACTAATCTCAAGATTAGGATTTAAAAATAAAAAACATTTTTAAAACATGCATGGAATATATAATTAGAAGTTTGGCGATTACGTTATTTATATATTATAAATTTATAAGTTATAAGCTATAAGTCCATCTATTTGAATAAATGAACATATAAAACTGAAGCAAAATTTCTAAAACAGATTAAGATATCCCATACTTGTTTTAAAAATGTTATTACGATTAATCATGTCTGCACTAGTTCTCTAAATAAATATGATGCCTTTCCATGACCCCTGGCCTTGACCGTTGATGTGTTAACCTACAAGTAAATACAAATAGCTTTGACTTATAGCGTAACTTACAATTCTTTTTTATAAGTTGCATTCTGAACAATAACTCATAACTTATATCTATAAGTTATATGTTATTTGAAGTTAAAAAATATAATCACCAAACCTTTAATCTGTTTTAGAAATTTTGCTTCCCCTTTATATGTTCATTAAAAAGGCTTTCGCCAAATGGATGGCGTTATAACTTACATTTTAAAACTGATAAAAAACTCAAGGTCAAAAAGAACAGTAGGCAAATGAAAAAATTGTTAGTGTTTCAAAAGTATTAAAATCACATTTTTGCATTCCAAAAGTATTGAAATTTTTTTCTATAGATGATTTTTAACTTATTTTGCTAAAAAGTTGCATAAGTTATAAGTTTTACATATGAAAAAACGTAATTGCCAAACCTCTATTCTCTCTCTTGTGCTAATATTGCATTTGGTAATCCTAGCCGTTCTAATATCCCGCCAACCATTTATTTAAAAAATTGTAATTACAATTTATTTTGTATAAATTACAATTGCAAAAGTATTAGTTTTCATTTGTTGATTTGATGAAACGTCACTGTTTTAATGTACAAAATAAAAAAAATAATAGCACTAGAAGAGAAGTCTCCCGGTTATATTAGCGAATGTCGACATTGATCTGTTTTCTACTCGTTTGCAAATATGAACCCTCGAAGCCTTATGAGTGCATGTCATTATCTTTCCATTAGCATACTAATCAGGACAAGATGTTTGGCTAATTTAGTCCAATCACCTCATTGCTTTTCTCCAACCTATGAATCATCTTTAAACAAGCATAAACCTAATCATGTTAAGCTTTATTCTGCATTCATTAACTTTGCAAAACAATCTAGAATATTTTGACAGGGTGTTTCATTAAATGTACGGTTCGCTAACTTTGTGATTTTCTATTAATCCAAAATCAATCATTTTTGATGCCCTCAGATTCAATTTCTCGATTACACATTTGTGCGATTTCAAATTCTGAAAATAATCATACGACCAAACCAACATCAAAATGTCATACAGAAAATTCTGTTTGCCATTCAATCAATTCACACATTAAACAAAAAATATAAAAATTAGGTACAAACAACCATTTTATCACACATACTAATTTTACTGAATCGTCTGGAGTTGTTTCTTGGTTTGTCTAGCTATTTATGAATTCACAAATAATTCGACATAATGAAAATTATATGAGATAGCCATTTAGATTGAGCGCAGCCGCCTCCATTTTGTTTTTGTGTTTGACAAGTTTTAAAATTGCAAAAACTACCCGTTTGCACTACTACTAATCGCAAAAACTTCAAGTTCATCAACATACAAATCGGTATTTTCCAATTTTGGTTTGGTACGCCCAGGTTCCAGTTCAGTTTGAAACGGTAATCCGCGCAGATCGCAGTACCTTTGCATTTTAGGTATTGACCTTAGCTTCGTCTTATCCGAACCCTCGATCGTGTATTCATGATCTATCAGTTTACCACCTTTCCGGTGATTTTGCATTGTCGCCCCTTTTGTAGTTTTACAATTATGCGCAAGATTGGTGTAACTTATATCATGTGACAAATCAAAAAATGCAAAATTGATAAAATTGCAAAATTACATACAATAACTGCCTCTATTAATGAAACCCCTTATTAAAACCTCTTAATGTGAATAGAATATTTGCAACCCTAAAATGTAACAGCATTTTAAAACACTTAAGAGTTTCCTGTTTTTCCTTCCACTAAATTGATTTCTGCACAACTATGCTTGTTTCGGTTGACCGCGAACCACTTTCAGAGAAAATGGAATTCCACAAGAATTTTTAATACAATCATTCATTTTTAAACCATTCAGAGTGGCCTCTTAAAATGTCTAGCGTCAGCTTACATTTTAAAGTGACCACACGCTTTTTACAAAATAATTTCCACCAAAATTAATATCTAAAGGAAAGTGTCCTTTCTACTATTCTATATTCCAATTTCACATTTCCTCTCACTTAATCTGACTTCGGAGAATAAACAGAGCCTATGCAAGAAACACATTGCTCAAGGATGTTATTTTAATTGAAACCTAAGCTCATTACTAAGATTGAAAACAATTTGTAAATCTCCAGAGAAAGACAAGCAACACACAAGAGGGCCAAATAGAACCCACAAGATGCACCCATCTAATTTAGTCGACACAAGATCAATACCATCGACTTGCTGTCAGAAAAGCAACACTACCACTTTCAAAGCCCTTTCTCTCCCCTCAGAATGACTCCATTTTTACCATCGTTCGCTAAGCGGCTTCATTCCCTTGAACTCTATCAAACCAGTGTATCAATCGACAATCTCCTGGCTAATGTCATCAATCACACAATTGGTAAAGCTTGACCTTGCACTAAGGCAGAGGCTAAATTTGTTCCCATCCAAGTCATACTACAAGTGGACCCGAAGATAAATATTATTGCAATTACCTTTATATTATTGTAATATAAGTAGTAGTCCCTTGATTTGTAAAGTTGTTCTTGCCCTAGAAACCGTACCTTTGAGTACAACTGCGATTCCCTGCCAAGTACTGACTAGGTCCAATGCGGCTTAACTTCTGTGGAAAAAGGTGACCAGCTTGGTGAGCCGTTCCTAGCCACAAACCAAGGGTTCTGCACTGCATAGATTTGTTCTTGTTGTACGTATGTGTATGTTACGATCGCCAATACGTCGCCAGCAATGTGCACACGACGTGAACACGTTTAGATAACGTCTAATATTGGCCAATGAGGGCCCAGTGTATTTGAGTACATAAGTACCATATTTAAATTGAATAAAATAACTTAGTAATTGTTACCTTAAGACTGTTGTACCGTGCCTTGACTTCCAACAGCTCTGGTGAGCGGTTTTCGTACCCCTAGCCAAGTCAAGGGAGTACGTGCTTTCTCCAAGGGTGTCAAACAGCACAAATTAATAAAAATTAAAAATCCTAAAAAAAAATTTTAAAAAAGTTTACATTATTTTCAAGTTTCCATTACAATGCAACAACATAATAAAACCAATTTCTTCATATTGTTTTTAGAACCTTAGAAAAAAAATGGAAAAAAAAATGAAAAAAATAAGAAATGTTTAAAAAGTTGCAGTCACATTGCAGTTATACGAGTCTGAAAAGTTGTAAAAACAGTTAGTTCAAAACTCAGCCAAGCGGCCATTTCATACGACGACGACATTGCACTTTCCACTTCTCGTCTTTATACTTTTCAATAGACGCACATAAATCATCCGTCGTGAATGGCTGGCAAATAGACTCGCCATACACCGTTAAGAAATACCAAACAACTACATAAACGCCCGTTCCTTTATTCTTGAATTTCACCTTCTTAGCCCAACAAACTTTTAACACTCTTATTCAAAAACCACTAAATTTTCCTTAATTTACCACCAACAAAAATCCGCACCACATTGGAACAAAAACTCCCCATTTGTTGGTATGAAATATCGTATTGCATTATTATAATGTAAAGAGATTTGATTGGCTAGTCTAGAGTCATTTGATTGGAGTTTAAACTTCTGGAAACATCAAATTATGAATGATTTTTATATAAGAACAACAACAGTTTGAAAAGCGCTGGTTATTAAGCATTTTATGCACTCAGCAATAATAATAGTGAACAAAAATTAGGTTTAAATCTAAAGTAGTCTTAAATTAGGCAAATTTAAGTTTTTGATCCAACACCCCCTGACCATATTGACGTGTGTCCTTAGGCTTACATTTGCACACAAACGCGCCGCAGGCATTTGCATGGCACTTGCGACTGTCTTCGCTCTTAGGCAGACAAATTACGATGCAAATTGGCTCCAAATCTCGTTGCCATGGAAATGCAACACTAATATCACAAACCAAAAACATTTTATTCCCGGTAAAAAAAACTCAAAAGTTAAAAAAAATGGAGTTTTTTGAAATCTTGTAATGCGACTCCATGAATATGCAAATGGAAGCCATTATTCAATTGCTGCAGTAATGAGCGAAACGTCTCTATTTGTGACAATTGGCTTTTCAATGAGCAATTTAACAATCAAGCACGACTTTAATCCAACATCCGTTGTGTAGAACGGATCAAATTCATCTAGGAGCAGCGCCAAAACCAACGATTGACAACTGAATAAGCACATGTCACAATGGATCAGTAAACAAACAGCGGACATCAGATACGAACCGACTTAATATTATTTCAAACCGGTTCCAAATGACCGATCTGAAATTTACGTCCGCTCAATTTCATCACAATTAGATGCACGTGTTTTTGACACATACCCACTTTGAGAGTTTCCCATTCGTTTAGCAAATGGTTACCGATAAAGCTACTCTTTTTACGATTATCATCACCATATGCAGCTCCAGAAGCAGACTTACATATAAGCAAAATAAGTTGCGAACTCTTTGCTTCAACTGTATAATCGACCAATTTTCCACTGTCAAAAGCAGAAAAAAAATATATAATATATATTTTTAACTTTGTAAATAATTTTTTTTTGTCGCATATATTATTTATATTTATTATATATAAAAAGATAATAATAAGTGTTATATTTTAGATTTTTGAAAATTAAACAAATTTGGTTGTAAAATCCAAAACCAGGTTGCATAAACCACTTCAAAATCCACTCAAGTTATGGTTACTGTTTTTGCAGTTTTTGATGATGCTTCGTGGCTGTTTCTAGTGCCTATTCTGTTTAAAGATTAAAACAACAACTTTGAATGCACCTATTGATTTTCAGAGTATGTTTTGTTAATTCGCTCTGAGTCCAGTCTCATTTGTTTGTTTTTCCTCTGTTCCAACAACAAACTTTCCCATAAAACTTAAATAAATAAAATCTAATCAATACACAAGTAAATAAAAGTAAAATCAACTTGAATTGTTCAGAATTTCTCCAAAAAACAACAAAACAACAATGAAACATGAGATTAACTCTAAATTGAATAGAAATCTCTCCAACAAGAACAATTGATAAGCTTAGACTCGAAACCACGCTTTTTGCCATCGAAATTTATTCCATTCAAGACAGTTGAAATCAGGTAAACAAGTCGAAATGACTTCCCAAATGGAGATAGTAAAATTTTCATGTATTGACAATTCCCTAATTGCGCATTACAAACTTAGTTTTACGATATGAATATCCCCATTTATTACAACCCGTTTACTCTTCGTTGCGGATCAATTCGAACTAACGTTAAAACCTACTTTTCACCTACTTTCAATCAATAACCACATCTGCGTGAGACAATTTATGCACATTATGGAGTTTGAGTTTTATTATAATTATCAATTAATCCAAAACTGCTGCTATAATATCCTATTTCATTTAGAAACACTGTTTCATGCTAATTTAACACAAGCAAGGTGTAATAAGTCATTTGTGACTTTTGCGTGTTTCTGTTTACTGCATTTGTTGCGAATAAAACGATTTACGGCTTCCAATTTAATAGAACAGCTCATCTACAATCCGTTAAAAATTGCTATGTTCAATAAGCTTAGTTCTCCAGCCGAATTCGGACTTCAAAGCAAATCCGAATGAAGACAATCCAAAAGAACAAAAGGCCCGCCTTTTGCTCTTTTGCATCCAAGATTAAAAAGATTTATTAAAATAACCAAAAAAAAATTTGTTTGTATAATGTCGCACGCAATTTACAATGTACATCAATCTGGACGCAAATGAGATGAAAAGTTAAGCGTGATGCCTGTCAATTGATGCAAATGTGTTTATCGCTACAAGAATGAAACTTTTCTGATCGTATGTATAGATAATTTGGTAGCACAGTAGAGCACATTGATTATTCAAACATCGGTTAAGCAAACGACCGGTTAACTCAGTGGTTCCCAAACTTTTTTGATTCATGGCGCCTTTGTAGGCCAGTTATGTGCAGTTGGTGACTATGTTGCAACGCCCCTGTAGGCCAGTTACGTGCAATTGGTGACTTGGTGGTGGCACCCATTAAGGTTGTCACAGAGCCCCCAAGTGGCACGGCGCACAGTTTGGGAACCACTGGGTAACTGAACCGCGGTGATCGTGTCTTCGGCAGTGGCAGTTCATATTAGTGACGCCGTTTTAGCGATTGGAACAGATTAACTACCAATAGCCACCTAACCTAACCTAAACTAAACTTACCTAAACTAAGTTAAACCTAACCTAAAACAAATGTCAACAATGCGTTCCCGCATCACATTGCAGTTGCTAATACGGCGTCGCTAATGTGAACGCTACAATCACTTTGTCGACAAAGTGATTGTCGCTAATGCGATCCGACTGGTTTTCAGCATACCAGACCCCTTAAGTAAAAAAAACTTAATAAAGGTTTTAAAATATTGTGGAATAAATATGCAGTTTGTATGTAATAATAAATTTGTCTCCTCATAAACAAATTTTTTTTAATTATTTTCATGAATGCATGTATGCACATAATATTCTTCTGATTATGTGAACAAATCGGTTTTATGAACAACCATGTCCTCCAATTAATTCGGGTAATCAACGCTCTACTCTCCTTAGAGTTATACTCAAGAAACGCCATCTCGTGTTAGCCAGTAGTGCCGAGATTCACATTTCATGTTAATTCTTTGTTGATTGGCATATGTGAAACCAAACCACATTTTTCGCTGCTGCTCTAAAATCAATTTGCCTTTAATATTATTTCTCCAAAAACCGCCCAATCTCCTTAGCCCCATCCGCTTATTTACTCATAACTGATGTACACGTTGGTATACTTTACGAAATAATCAGAAAAAAACATGCAATGTGAACTGCGTCCAATTTCTAATTATTAATCACCCAGTAGCATTAATTTTCCAATCATGTGCACAAGTCATTAAAACACCGGCTCGCATCACAATTCCCCATTACAAATCAATAGCTGATGAAGCATTTTAAATGCTCGCACAGCAAAACTAGGCCTGCCGTGGTAATAAAAACCACTGATTACCACTCGCAGCACATAAAAAACTTTGCATTTTATCAGATTTTCCTGCAAAACGTCTTCGTTTCGCAGCACCTCACTCGGATGACACGTTTTCCATCTCAGATCGAGTGCAATATCCCGCCATCCCAATCGGATGCTTACATTTTTTCCCCCTACCTCTCTTCTATACATTCTGCACCATAAAAACCTTTTCTCCCAAACTACCAATTTCACGGTTACACCTTCCAAACAGACGCAACATGTCACAATACTTTTTCAATCGCTCTACCTTTTCTTGCTGCCTTTGCAAACCCAATGCCAAATCCCGTCGTTACCCCCGCGCTCCTCCAACAGACCTTGGGCAAAATTCCACACAGAGGAGGCCAATCAAAAACCCAAGTTGCTCTTAATTGCTAATTCCGGGCCCCGACTCCAAGTAATCACTGACTAACTCATGGCCGGCTTTATGTCTTGGTCATATTGGTGTTGTACTGTCAGGAAAAGTACTAAAACGCAATAAAAATCGATCAAGACATTTTTTAGCAATTGAAAACAGCTTGTTAAATAACTGATTTAAAATTAGAGCGTGGTAATCATGGAGTATGGCAGAGAAGGATATCCATGAGGGGAATTAAGGTAATGAAATCTTGCCCCTATCATCACAGAGGTTAGTGTTTTGGAAAATTAATGCTTTTAAATTATTAATGGCAATTTAATTTCCTTGAATTTTTTATTTAGTTAAGTGAAATCATACAATTTTTTTTTTGGAAAAAAAATATCAAAATAGGACCATTAAAAGAGTAATAGATTTTGTTTAGCCGGGAATGGTCAATGCAAATTCTTGAGTGAATTGAATGAAAACAAATGAGATAATAATGCATGAAAATGCATGAAAATGCATGAAAATGCGTGCAAGTCATTTAAAATTTAAAAATAATCTACGCAAATCAGTTGAAATTTAAAAAATCTATAAATATTAGTTAAAATTAAAAAAAATCTAAAAAAAAAATACTAAAAAAATTAAATTTTTTTCATAAAAAAAAACATTCGTATTCAAAAAATATAGCTAGACAATAGCATAAAAGGGTTATCCATTTTTAGGCCTAATTTTCATTTTGAATATTTTATTGTTCTCTCGAGTCTCCTGATAAAAGCCAATTTCCCCCTGCAAACGTGCCGGCTTCACATCCTAACTTTAAAACTAGTAAAGTGATTCGTGAATAAACCAAAAACTGATGTCGAGTACACAAAATGCACACAAGCAACAGCCGACGGAAGGTTCTCAAACATTTAAAAACAAACTTATAACTTATTTGATTAAAACTTATTAATATTCTAACCAATATGTCAGGAAAGTTTGCTTTCACGTAATTAAAAAGTTTCGCAAATACGCGGTTGTCAGAATATAAGCCCCGTCAGTCGTGGACGTCAGGGGACGTATAAAACAACAAAATTTATAAAGTCAGGATTCTCCAAATCTCCTTCTTTGGTGATGTTTAATAGTTCTCAGGTTCAACCCACTCCAGAGAGGATTAGGTTCAGGCCGAATTGTTAAAATGTTGCGCTTTAGATGTCGAAGACAATGCTCAATGTTGATGTAGTCACGCGATTCCGGGGAATGATCAGTTGTCCCGGTAATCGCAAAACCAAAATGAAGTGACTCAGAAATTCGGTTGCACTTAACAAGGAAAAGTCCTAATGACGAAATGTTAATTTTAGCCATTAGGACAGCAGTTTGGTTCAATTTCGCCATTAATAACAAACCTAAATGTTTCTAATGGCAAAATGATATTTTTCGCCATTAGGAACAAACCAATCGCACAAACCGTAATGTTTCCAATGGCGAATAATTTTTTTCCGCCATTAGAAAACCACATTTCGCCATTAGGACATTTCGCCATTGGAATAGGACACCTTAACAAGTTCACTCCTTGTCTCCTAGTGACTTTATTTCCCTAAGTCGGGTCTTTTATATGAAAACAAGGTTATAACCACATGGTCAAACCAAAAATATGCAAATCCTCACATAGAGGGGTAAAAGTTAACCAAAATATTCAAATTTTTAACACAACACAAGACAACCGCGCAGGTGGTAATTTATGCGCGAGAATTGTACACGCATGAATCAAATTGAACACACGCTCGCAACAAATATTTGAAAATTTCGCTATTGATTGATTAAAAAACATTCTCCGCATTTATGTAATTCTTTAAACTGCCAATTCTTAAATTTAAGACCTCAGGTGTGTTTCCACTTTTCTCACACAAACAAAAAAAAAAAATAGCATTGTGGCATAAAACATCAATATACGTTTATAAAATATTGAAAATTGTAGAGAGGAAAAAATTAAATTTATTTCATGTTTATTATTTGCCTGAGCCTCAGGTTGGGAAGTATATTTCAAACAAGAGCAGACGCGATTTCTCGCTATCATTCATGCATGCTGCACATTTCAAATGCACTCTTACATGCACCCATGTCTGATCATCGCAGCAAGATAAGCACAAACCAATCGCACAGCAGCAAGCACGAAATAGAAGGGGGGAAAAAAGGGGGAAATTCGATGAACCAATCGCGAGAATTCATAAGAGCAGTAATGCGATACAAATCTCCACTTGCTGCTGCAATGCACCCATGCATTACGACAGCAAGAAATATTGAAATTCAACATTATACACACAAATTCCAACTTGCCACTATTGAATATCCTGCAGGAAAAAAAATGACTTCCATTTCTTAAAGCTTAGTCCTCGCTGTGCAGCATTTACGAAATGGTCAAAGGACCCGGACACCGAAAATTCCAGCCTAAAGTGATAACATACAAATTTGGTTTCCCATATAAAGGCTGGATTTCCCTTTGATGTAGATAGTCTATGTTAGGCTTCTCTGCTAACCACATCACAGTGCTCTGCCATTGCAATAGAAAATATAAAATGCAGTGTTAGACGGCCGACAATCGGGAGTTTGTTTTATTTTTTTAATGTAATCGGCGCCTTCCGCCATTCCAGGTGATGTCATGTATCACATGACAAACTCCATCAACCAGCTAGCGCCACTACGGTTCGCTTCCGGTATCTTGATGCTAAATTCGTATTGCGCAGTCCATTCTGCATACATGATTTCAAAATTCCAGTTGTTATTTAGCAATATTAAGTCTTATATTAGGCCTAATAAAGCTAAAATAAACTTAATAAACAACAATAAATTCATTAACAAAAGAGTAATATATAGTATTGTACCGAACTTATAGTGTTTATTTCCTTTAGTTGACAGTCGCCATGTTAAACGCATGCGCAGAATAGGCTGCGCAATATGAATTTAGCATCACGGTAGCAGTCGCGTTCAATTCTTTAAAAAAAAAATCACTTTCCTTATGTTCCTTCCTTTTAGCAGTCGGAAGTGACGCTTTTTATGTCATAATTAAAGAAAGTCAGCCTTGGAAAGTGACTTTTAAGACTTCCTGACTTTCTTTGTCACTTTCAAATGACGTGCATGTGCACATGACACATGACACACGAGACGAGTTAAATCGGGTGTCATAACAGCCCAAGCAACCAATGCGCATGCCCTACCTTTTGTCAAATAAATCAAAATCATTCAAAAGTCACTTTTTTAAAAGGAAGAAAAGTAAAAGTCACTTCTCCTTTTATGAATTAACTGTCAGTTGCTCCCTACAACAAAATTATCAGTAATTAAACCTTAGTAAATGAGATTGCCATGAGAACCCAATAATTTCAATAACAATAATTCTTTTTCCCGATCATTATACGCTCGTGTATCATTTCAAATTATAAGATAACCTCTTATCCCTAGCAACAAATAATGCTTCCAATAGCTTGCTAGTCGGCTTTAACTTTTTCTTTCACTGATCCTTCAATCCTCGTCACAATTTACAAGGCTCTTAGTAGCGTGCCAATTAAAAGGGTTGAATCCTCACGCCTTTCGCGCCATTGCCTTCATAAACTAAAAGAAACAAGACACCAATTCTCTCGCCACACAAAACGCCTTTGCCTTCTCCATCTACAAGCTGTTACGTCCTCATTTGTCTGCCAATTTTTGCGACAAAAAGAAAAAGATGCGACATTCTCATTTTACCTAAATTAGAAAAACAAGCCAAGTAATTACCAGCTCAACCTCACAAACATAAATTATCCATCACCGAAAAACAACAACAACTTTTTTATTTTTTTGTATTTTAAATCCCGTTAATTGAAACAGCAGCAATTAGAATTAGGTTCCATGTGGTATCAATTTCATTTTGTTGATGTTTCATATGTGGGAGAGGAAAAAAAAAAATCAACCAAAAAACCCGAAATTGACACCGATGTTTGACTTTCTTTCGTGTGCATGTGTTTTGCTTTGTTTCAACGGTGTTGCAGTCCAGCTGCAAAATAAATGCCGAAATTGAATGACCCAATCATTCGAATTTTATTCTCTGTAAGTGGTCCCACAATGCATTCATAAAGACCATAAAATGCATGGAATAGGCATAAAAACTACAATATTTCTTGTATAATACCAAATTGAAATTGAAGTGCAAGAAATTCATTGACCCAGTGAATAAAAGCTTTTCTAGCGACTTGGTTACATGAATAAAATCATAAAAGCACAGCATAACTCACTATGAAGAAAATGAGACAAACAATAGAAAGTACTGTGGACTCGCATGTGCTTTCTGCTCTTTGTTTTTGCCTTCCTGTTTACACCAGTGCTGTTTGCATGACCTGGCAGAACAATGCAATTTCTGTAACAACTACTGACTATTTAAAACAGCAATAAATTGCAAATGAATCTAAATCACATTTTATAGCTCTTTTTTATTTCTTATGTTGAATAATTGCAATGTTTTTGGCAGTAGCAGTCTAATCCAATGCTTCTCAAGCACTTAAAATTCCAAAATAATCCATGAATCAAAAACCAACACAGATTTTGTCGTCGCAAGCGCAAAGTACTCTCTATTCAGCAAAGCAAAGCCGGCTGGAGGTTTTGCGAGGCTTTGAAAATAGTTATTAGTAGGGCCCGAAAATATTTGGAAAAATAAAATTCTTTTTTCGGAAAATCATATACCATATTTTCGCGATTAAGAGTCGCCCTCGAATTGTAGTTGCAGCTAAACGCGGCAATTCGATTGAATAGTCGTCCTTGAATAGTAACCGCAACTATTATTCAAGGGCGATAACAATTGATGGTCAAAATGATCAAAATGACAAACGTAGAACGTGCAGTCATTCGTATTTTGCATTTAAGAGTCGCCCTTGAATTATAGTCGCCCTGATTTGTCGTTGCGTCCTAAAGCAGCGATCTGAGTCACGACTCTTAATCGCAGAAATATACAGTAGCGGTAGCTAGAGCTTTTGCCACCCGAAGCGGTCTCTGAGTCTCGGATTGCAGAGACTCAGGACCGGCCCCGAGAGAGATGCAGCGGGTGCAAGGCATCCGAGCCCGAGTCTTATAAAGGTCCCCAAAAAAAAAAAAAAAAAAAAATTTATAAAATTAAAAAAAATTTAAATTAAAAAAATCAATACATCAACATTGTAAGACGTAACGTGAACACTGTTTTTCGTTGAGTCATATGACACAACTTATATACACTCCAATGTTACAGAGTAGAGGCCCCCACAATTCTTTTCGCACCCGGGCCCCGACTGGAAAAAGGCCGGCCCTGCAGAGACTCTACTGTACTCAACAAAAATCACAGAAAACAAAAAAATTATCTTAGAAATTTGAAAGTACAGGGCCCTTCTGAGATCATAAAAAGTTACTCCGTGATAACTTGTATTAATTCAAACGGTTCACACAAGACGAGATGCCTAAAAACACTACAAAAAGTATAATCACAGATCGTTTCATCTCACAAGCATTCTACCAGAAAATTTACACTATAGCCATTTCGCATATTTTCCGGACTGAAAAAAAAAAACAAATAAAGTGCAAAGATATAAAAAGAAGAAAACATTATCTGTGGTGGTCCCACTTTTAAATTACACCCAATAAAAATTTATAGTGAGGGCTGCTGTTTTTACGAGCTGGGCAATTTATTGCCCTTCTTTCATCTATCCTCAAGAGACGAGTACATCTTCTTAAATACGATGATATACACCCATCGGTCAGAGCATTAAAAGGTCACTTTCATTTCCTGCTCCCAGTAAAGAATACGATTCACTCGTCACTTCACATCATCAACGTGACATTTGTTGCAATTACAAATTCCATCCCTCGAGTGCGTGTATGTGTCCTCGGTTGAATAATCTCTTTACCGGTCGCCGCTTCAATAACTGGTGTGCATGACATATTCTAAAACTTAAATGAAACCAAATTACTATTTAGTAAATTGAGTTGTGGTCCGAATGCGCGCAATGAGTCAATAAATAATGTCCACCTAGCTGTGTTGCCGTGGAAACCCTCGAGCATCGATTTAATTATATTCAATCTACACAAAAATCACTCAACCCTAAACTAATTACTTGCACTCATTTACACGATTTTCAATCATGCTTGTCCTATGTCGCTCGTTTTGCTGCGCCGTTCGACTGAAAACCAACGTGCAAAACCGAACAAACACAAAATTCAAATACTGACGGCATTTAAACAGGAGAGTTTCAAAATAAAGCACAGTATAAAAATATTTGTTTTTTAAATGACAAATAAAATACGCAATGTTGTTTTTCTCCAAAGACCTTTCGACCGCTGCCAGTCATATTCAGTGGTTTATATAAACAACACGACGTATTTTATTTGTCATTTAAAAACCAAATATTTTAATCAAATTTGAAGTAAACCACATTAGAAATAGAAGTTTTATTAAAGCACAGCACAGTCGAACCTCGTTGTAACAAACCGCAGGAAACCCAAAAATCTGTTTGGTATAACGAAAGTTCGTCATAACAAAAGTTTAAATTGATCAAAAACACTAAAATAAATGTTTAAATTGACCAAAACTATTGCACTAACTATCGCGTGCTATCTATGTGGAATTCAAGATGGTTGACCTGTAACCTTTGCTGAAAATCCACCAGGAAATCAACGAAATCAACAAAAGCAACCCGCCAGGTGGATTTCAGAAATCGAATTTTCGAAAATCCGATTTCCATTTTATGACATCACAATCATCATTTCCGGTCTCCAAGAATCAACAAAATCGAACTAATCAGCGAAATCAGCAAATTCTATTTTACTTTGAACGCACCTAATGTGCCATGATTGGCTAATACATAAACGTCTTGTAAACGTCGTAACGACAATACAACGTTTCCAATAACTGTCCTCTGGTAACGCATTGACGACCGTACATACCGGTATATACATATCTACATATATGCATACAGCAGGGTCAAGTTAAATAAAAGCCTTTGAAAAAGAATAGCTAGAAAAATTGAGTTGTGGAGCCCCAAAATATAACTAACCCTGATTTTTTCCACAACCTGGGCTCATATAGAAATAAATTCCAGGTTGTCCTCCAATTCAATTTCAAAGAAAACTCCAAAGAGGAAACAACTGAAAAAAAGCATGCATTGTCGCATCTATTGTCATGACCAAAACCTAATATTGGATCTAGTTTTTCTGTCGAGTCAATATCCCACACCCTTGTAAATGAACCTTTGACACTCTTCCCTAGCAAGAACGGACACTGATTAAATGCAAACATTTTTTTTTTTAAATTCACCACTATTTTGATCAAAACAAACATGGAGCCAGGGCTTTGCCTATTGGCCGTCCCCATCCTTACCGACTCTTCGATGCTGAGACCTGATGATGTAATCCATCATCACAAAGAGGACACTAAGCTTTAGCATGTCACATCTGTTAATCTGGACAATTCATCTGTGGGATAAGATCTTCAAAAAGTGAGCTTAATATATATCTGTCTTTGAAATCTCCCTTTGCTGACTGGACCCAAAGAATTTACTACGACTTGAAAACGAGCCAAGAGAATTAGATTGGCCAGATAACTTTGACATGAAAACACACTTTGCAAATATCCAAACCAGATGAAACCCAGAGAATCCCTCTCTGCTGGCAACTGGCCAATGAATAGGTAAATCAAACCAAACAATCCTGACAACAAATTAATACAAACCACATAAAAATTGATAAACTCCACATAAAAAAATTGATAAACTCCACGGACATATACTAAAAGTCAACTCATACACCTTCAAATGAGAAAAATGTGTCATCAGCTAATGCAAAAATATAAAGAACCAATTTTAAATGTAGGACAAACACAATGTTGAATACAAAAATTGTCTATTAGCTGCTCTACTGTTATGTTCTTGCAATCCTTCAACATCAAACCCTATAGCTGCTCCTTGCAAAGTAACTCGCCTGCGATACAATCATAATCAAAACTGAAAGAAGACTCGTTTATTCGCATCGGTTGCCAAAGGCATATTTTTGCTAAGTTCGTACTGCACATCCCATTCTGCACTATGATTTCCTAATTCTTGTTGTTGCTTTAGCAGTGTTAAGCCTACTATTAGTCTAATAATGTTAAAATAAAGTAAATAAACAACAATAAACTCTTTAACAAAAGTAATTACAGCATAGTGCCATGGGAATAAGCTTGAAGATTGCTATGTTTAATTCATGCGCAAAATATGATGCACAGTTTGAATTTGGCATCAAGAAACCAGGTACAAACTGTAGCTGCAGGGCCGGGATTAAGGTGGAAGCCTAGGGGGTGCTAGCCCCGGGGGTACTGGCCCCGGGGCCCGCTAATCTTAAGAGCCCCCATCCGTGATAAATAAATTTATAAAATAATATAAATTTATTTTTAGAAATGAAGAGTGAGTTTATCCAACAAAACAAACAATCCACCACACCGTGTAAGGGGCCCCGCTTGTTAGGGACAGATTAAGGGAAAATCAAGGGGGATATTATTCCGAGCCCTTCCTACTCTGCCCGTAATTTTAAAGAGCCCCTGGTACACATACAAAATGCATCATAATTCTTGGGAAAATGCAATTTTTTTACGTGAAAATGCATTTACGTAAAATTGCATATATTTCATATAAAAATGCATTTTTTCACACTACAATGCATTGTTTTCACACGAAAATTTATTGTTTCAGACGAAAATGCATTGTTTTCACACGAAATGCGTTGTTTTCACACGAAAATGCATTGTTTTCACACGAAAATGCATTGTTTTCACACAAAAATGCATTGTTTTCACACGAAAATGCATTGTTTTCACACGAAAATGCATTGTTTTCACACGAAAATGCATTGTTTTCACACAAAAATGCATTTATTTAGGTGAAATTGCATATATTTCACATAAAAATGCATTTTTCATGTAATAATGCATTTTTTCACGTAAAATGCATTTTTTTCACACGAAAATGCATTTTTCACGCAAAATTCGCTTTTCACATGTGAAAATACGTTTTTCGCACAAAAATGCATTGTTTTCACAAAAAAATGCATTGCTTTCACATGAAAATGCATTGTTATCACACGAAAATGCATTATTTTCACACAAAAATGCACTTTTTTCACACGAAAATTCATTATTTAACCAGAAAGCACTAAAAATAAAATTTGTTTAGCATAATTAGATTATTGGACAAGTCATAAGTAACATAATTTATGTGTCATTCACACACTTAATATTTAGCTTTAAAACTTTGCAATTGTCAAATAAAAAACACCCAACCCAAAATGTCGAAAACCAAATATAGAATACCGAGGTGACATAACATTTGGAAGCTTCTGCACATTTGTCAACTTAAATGCATCACACTTTTTCCCCATTTTTTTTTTTTATTTTCAATATTTTTTTAAAACCTTTCCATCTTCCTTAACTTTTTTTTTTCCTTCCACCAAACTTGCTTCATTTTATAATATAGACACAATTTCTTCTCAGATGTATTTGGACATGCCCCAAAGCACCCAACTTCTTAAATCATCTTTTTCCTTTCTGTGGGAATTCAGGTCTGCATTTTTCATACTTCAGTCTTGCACAGCCCAACAGGAAAAGAAAAAAAAATCCAACAATTTAAAGTGGAAACAATCCACCACAACCCAATTACTTTAACATTCTTCTCCAAACCTCTCTATAACTAATGCAATATTCTTTTTTTTCTTCTTCTATTTTTTCATTCTAGTGGTCAAACAATTTTATAAAGTGCAAGTTTACGACGAATTCGTCATCAAGGGGAACATAGCAGTTCTCAAGTGCCACGTACCTAGTTTTGTAAAAGATTACATCACAGTAACATCATGGCTCAAAGATGATGTGGACATTCATGCATATCCAGAAGCAAGTAAGTGTGTACTCTCTTTTCCTGCTTCTACATCTCAAACATGCTTCATAAGAGTTTACCACCAAATGGATTTATTGATTCTTAAAAGCTACAGATGTTTCCCATCAATTCTGGATGGAAAATACAATCTTTGGAGACGTATATAAGAGGAATCATACACGATTGATTTAAAGCTGTATAAAGTGCATTCGATCTATGAGAACTAGACGTATATAGTATTTTCATATAAAAAAAGCAATATAGATAAGATGTTTGAATTAAGCGCATTCAAAGCATTTTTATTAAATTTATTTATTTTTTAGTGTTTTTATAAACAGCACCAAAAATACAGCAGAGTTTCTGCAATATTTGTTTTTTAAATGACAATTAAAGTAGTCTCTGTTATCAGACGGACCGACGAGTGTTGGATTACTGCAGATTACCAAATTACTGAATTTTGAATAAAAAAAAATTACCTCGTTATAACAAACTGCGATATAACAAATTTTCGTTATAACAAATTTTTTTTGATGACTTGGTTGGTTAGCCATAGAACCCCATGTTAAAAAATTTCGATGTAACGAATTTTAATATAACAAATTATTTGTTATAAAGCACAAGTTTTTATGAACGCTATAATACCCACAAGCCCTTGTTGTAACGAATTTTGAAAATTAATCACATGGCTTACTTGTGCACATGCATTGTGTTAGAAGATTTGATTTTTAAAATTAATAAAAATAAAATTTTACTTTGAAAAATACTGTAAAAACTTAAATTCAAACAATAATCACTGTGTATAAATAAATACTGTTTTTCATGATAAAAATAAATTTGTTTCAGCTACACAGCTGAAAAAAAATTCAGTACTGCAGTTTTTTACAACGAATTTGTTACAACGAACAGAGTTCTCGGTCCCTTGCAATTCGTTATAACGAGGTTCGACTGTACACTAATTTAGCAAAACTAATCGTACAATGTACAAACAACTAGGAACTGGCAGTACTGTATACGTCATTCTCTCTGTCGCACACATGCACACCCTTAAGTCGTAACGCAAAAAACTCATGTACAGAGCTGCCAAGTGTCGGATTACTGGACGTGTCAGCCTTGCGAAGTGTTGGTTTCAGGGACGCTAATGTAGTCATAAACTGTCACCAAAAAGTGAAAGTGCAAAAACTACACTAGTTTTTACAACCAAATTCAAAATGGCTGCCACACAAGTTGCATCGTAGATCACACTTTTTTTGTTATAATGTTTCCACATGAAATGTTGTAATATAAGCCCTTGGTTTTTATATATATATATATATATATATATATATATATATAATTTTTTTCTATCATTTTTTTTCTAAAAGCAAAACAGAAGTATTAATATCATAATTTTTCCAAGAGTCGGTAATATAATCCTATCAAAAACAACATTTCCTCCCATCCAGAACAAAAAAAGCCCAACTTATTTCAATGTTCTCAGTTTAATCCTAAGCCTAAGCCTATGGTCTCACAACTGCAATGTTGGATTTGAAAAATAAAAAAAAAAAAAAAAAAATAAGTGCAAACTTTTAATGCCGTCTAGCCTTAGGTATTACCTTTATTACTTAGCTGCACACAATAAAAGGCACACTAACCTAAATTATTCCACCTGGTTGCCATTTTCTTTATCGTCTGTAATTTATAGCTAATATCTAAAAATGCACTGTGTCCATGCTAAATTCACCTTCAATTTGCCTCTGTTTTTAGTGGTGAAGGAAAGGGGGGGAAGGGGTGGGGCAGGGAAAACCAAAAAAGAAGCAAAATCTTTAAATGCCCAAATTTAAAAAATGGGAAAAACACCATTTCATCAGTAAAGTCCCTCCCGACAGCGCTTGTGTGTGGCACTTTTCAGTGGAAATAACTAATTTTCTGATATGTGCGAAAGTGTGCAAAAGAAACCACAAGGGGAATGGAAATACGTGAGCCCTCGTCATATCGATTTTCATTTCAAGAGTGCAACTTAAGACTCGGCGAATAAAGCAGGGAAAACATGCTACCCGCAAAACACAAACAAGTAGCTTTACTTCCATTTCTTAAGCACAAATGAACAGGTAACACATTGCAAATCCACAGCTGGTCAACTCCAATTTTACATAACATTTCCATACCTTTGCGAGCGAAAAAATGGGGTGGAAAAAGAACGGAGTCGAAATGCGAACTAATCGGATTGCAACTTAGTCATGCGCAGCTACAAACTGAAATAACAGCAGAAAAAAGCCGTCAACCATCAATTTACACTAGGTTTACCTGACAGAAAGTTAGCAAAGATTCTCAGTACATAATCCGGCGTCTTCAAGCAGAATGTCTCTATTTCCAACGAAGAAAGACACGTGAGATACTGGTGCATTAGTTACTCCTTTATTTAATGGAGAAACCTGTAACAGTACAAAGCTAAGTTTGTATGTATATGTTAACGAAAATGAGTTAACAAAAATACCTTTTTAGACTCGAAATATACTTTTTAAACCCGTAAATGCATTTTTACACCCGAAAATGCATTTTTACGTCCGAAAATGCGTTTTTAGACCCGAAATTATACTTTTTCAACCCAAAAATGCATTTTTAGACCCAAAAATGCGTTTTTAGACCCGAAAATGCATTTTTAGACACAAAAATATACTTTTTCAACCCGAAAAACTGTTTTTATGCAATTCATCACCTAAAAGTACCGCCATTTTAAAATGCTTATTTTGTGTTTCCAACTCTCACTAGCAAACGTGAATCGACGAGCGTTGAGATCGATTCTGATTGGTTGGCTGTAATGACGTTTCTTTGCGTTGCATGCTTACTTAAAGCAGAAATCTACGTCAACGTCGGGAATTTTTGGTGTTAAGTCAACTTTCCTGCGTTGCGTCTAGTGTGAACACAAGTGTGAACCTACCTTTACGCATGGGCGTTAACACTGAAGCAACAATGCACACGCATAAACTTGCAATTCTGATGTGATATCACAGATCTAAAACGCCTCTGTGCAACCAGCACAAACAGTAATAAAGTGATTTTAATGACATTAATGGCACTCTAAAACTACAAACAATTAATAAAAACAAAAAGCATAAGTGTATGATCAAACAATCATCTCCAATGGTCAAAACGAACAATTAATATTACATCGCATCGAAATTGAAACTCAATTTATAAATCAGAGATAAAGAAATTCGATTTGCTGCATCGATTTTTCTCATTTCTTTCTACAGACGCCAATCCTTGTTGTTCCAAAAAGGATTAAAGACCTAAATAATCACATTAACTTCAGTCCTTAGGATTTTTTAAGAAAGAATGAAAAGAATTCCAGCTTATCAGTACTTTAGACTCATTATTTTACGGACTTAACCTGACCCAAAAACTTGACGTAAAAAATACTGGGTTCAAGTTAAAGCTGTTTCTGCTCCTTTTTACTGCTCAACTTAATGTCATTTCTGTCAAGTCAGCGGTAAACTGGAGGTGATAAAAATTGAAATCTATTTCTATTTTTACCACGCGGCAAAATTGGATAAGCCAATCGGAGGACTTTACGCTCCGTGGCGTTATTGCGCATGCGCCACCTGTCTGATCATTTCGACATTTGAGCCTTGTATGTCCACAAGCCATTAATTACAAAGTTTACATGGACGCAGTTTTCCAGATAAGTGAAGAGTTTCATTTTATTTTTCTGGAGATCCGTGCGTGTACCGTAAAATGCCCTCATTGACCGCAAAATGCCGATTCAACGCGATAGCCTTTACAACGCAGGTCTAAATCGACCAAAACGTCTAAATCCAATATCTAAATTGACCAAAACGACTAAAATAAATGTCTAAATTGTACAAAATGACTAAGATAAATGTCTAAATTGAATAAAATGACTAAAATAAATGTCTAAATTGAATAAAATGACTAAAATAAATGTTTAAATTGACCAAACCGATTAAATTCAATAACTAAATTGCGGTAAAACCTAAGCTTTGTCAGAACATTAACCGTATATACAAATGACAATGACAATGACGATGACAATGACAAACAAAATAATCTATCTTGATGGAATTTTGTTTTCAGAATTAGAAAGTCTTTTGCGCAAAACACCAAAAATCTTCTTTGATGGAATTTTGTTTTCAAAATTACCACGTCTTTTGCGCAAAACAAGCATGTTTACATGATCAATTTTCCAAAATAAGAAAAAAAAATCGGATTTAGCAAATGTAATTTGCTGATTGTAATCACAGACTTTGCCTTGTCCCCAAAGCAAATGTAACTCTAAATTATTGGAAACTCTACTACCATGGCTTGAAACTTACTTAAAAGCAAATTTTATCCTCTTTAATCATCAAATTTCTTTTCAACTTCATTAATATTCCTCATGGAACATTAGTCATTTATCCTACAGGTGCAACCTCTGTAATTGCTCTCAATTTCCTAAATGATTCTATATTTAGTCAGCAGTGCATGATGTAAAAACGAGCTTTGGTTGCATTACAATAGTGTATTCCCTACAGTGCCCTTCTTTACATTAACTTTTGAGGATGGGGCCCTGCAAGCGACTTGACTTTAATCGAATCTGACTCCAGTAATTGAGTATGTTGCAGATGGTCCCCGGATCGATGCAGGGCTATGGCTAACCCCATATGCTGTTGCTCTGCATGTATGTCACTACTAAGAGGAAACGCATTTGCCGTGTGGAATTTTATTATTAAAGCATCACCTCGCGTGCCCATGCACGGCCATACTTGTTGATTAATAAGGCAACTATTCGGGACAGTTTTCCGATAAGTGCGCCGTGTTTGGTGCTGCCAATATTGCTTCGTGTCGACAAGAGACCACTAACTCACAAAAGCAGACCCAATCCAACCAAACCTGCACTCGTTTGCACTTGTTTTCGTGTCGCAAAAGCAAATACTAAACAATTTTCTATTTGCCAACCAATTCTCATCTTCAATTCTATAGTGCTGGTGCTGCATGTGATCTGCAGTGCTGGTACTTCATTTGTTTGTGTTTCATTATTTAAAATTCTTTTTTTTTTTAATCAAATATCCATCTATGTAAGTAAAAGTATACGGCTTTCGGAATATTATTTAGCAATAATTTACAGGTATGTAAGACGTTACTGTTTTTTGGTAGCTCACAAAATTACGCTGACACTAGCCAAACAGTTCGAAAATACATAGCAATTATATTTCAATGTACTGCAATGTATTTTGAAATGCATTAAGTCTCAATACACTTGAGACTGCATTTTGTAATACATTTTTGCGTGCTATTGGTTTGCAAATGATTAAATTTTGTAAAACGTACTATCAATAATGCGTTAAAATTGTCAGTAGTATGAAGATCTCTATTATAACGCGAGATGTTGTAATAGAAGCCTCAATTTTCACAGTTATTTGTTTTTTTATAATTAAAATTATTCCAATATTCCTGTAAGTTAATAATATTTGTCGGTTTAATTGATAATACGGTATTTGCACTTTTTTTTTTTAGTATTTTCCCGCAGTTAATTACAAAAAGGAAAATGCTCAAAATGTATTTGCAAATCGCGGAACCCTATTTGAGATACAATTATCTACGGAACCCTATGTTCAAAATTTGTTACTTTTGTTTTATGTAACTTTTGTAACTGTTACTTTGTAAATCACACATCATAAATACATAATTTATTTTTTTTTAAATATAAGTCAGAATATGGTTTTCCTTATCAAAATGTAATGAATCTTAAAATTGTTTGGATTGTTTTTTAAACAACTCAATTTTGCTTATGGGACCCCTGAAACACCTCGTGAAAGTTGAAGACCACTGAACTAAACCAATAAATATTATTAACTTATGGGAATATTTTGAAATGGGAAAAATTTAATAGTTTCTCAAAATTGACTTTAGTGCAAACAACTTGAATACCAACTTATCCTCGTCGTTGACGCATGAGTCTCTAATAACGCGCAAGGAAAAAATTCCTTTTTTACCTGTAGTGCGCCCGCGTACAATCAGAAGATTTACGATAGTTATATACACTCGACAAAGAATCAAAGAAAAATATAACGTGGGGCTCCTCAAAGTAACCAAAAGAATCAAATACCGAAGAATTTCAAGCGGTGCTTAAGGACCTGCAACGTTAGGAAACCCAAAGAAGGCTTAAAAAGTAAAGGTCATCATCGAGACAAAGATGTGCCAAGTTTTGTTCAGTTGGAAAAATCGAAGTATGTTGCACGATTAAAATCCCCACACAAATTATTGATCTTCAGATAGATGAAAGCCGACTAACACTGACATCATTCCGGAAATAGCTGAAGAATCGATAACTTCTGGTATCCAGATTTGTAATAATGGATTATATTAATAATAATTTTGCAATTTATAGTGCTTAATTAATAATGATTGACAAATATTGTAAAACCATCACATAGAGCTTGAGAAATGATGTGTTAACTTGAGTAATCAATAACTAGAATTGAAAATGACCACGCTGCATTAAACTGACCACGGCATTTCCTTTTGGATGACAAATTGTAACGTTTCTACGATTTTTTTAAGTTCTGAAAATTTATAAGCAACTCCACTATGGTAGCAGCACCGTTTCTATGAATACGGAGCTTTAAAATTGTGAAAAAAAAAAAAAGAAAAATCTGAGATGTGTCAAATAATCACTTTTGTACTTGATACCAGACTTCCACCAGAACAAAGATGAAGATTATTTATTGGAAACATTTATCTTAATGCATTAGGACATCATTTTTTCTTCTTAAAGCATTGTTTTATAGAACATTTAATAGAAAAATGTTAAGTTAGTGACAATTTTTTTATGGTCAAACAAGGATCTATAGAAAGAATGGCCCTCTAAACAGGACGGCTATGAAATCCAAGTACTTTATCACAACTCCAATGCCATAATTTAAAATAACGAAAAAAGAAACATTTTTTTAAATAAAAATATTTTTTATAAATTAAAAAATGCCTCTTCAATCATGACTAGCAAAGTGAATTTTAACAGACTTAATAAAATAAACAAATGCATTCAAATATATAGAAAAGTAAAGGTACTATTGTGGAAAAACCACAGAAAACCCAATTGGAGGCAGGTGGCAGATGTCCTCGCCCTAAAAACAGTACAGTCATACAAAGATGGGAAACAACTAAGATTTCAAGCACAGTACTGACTAGGCCCACCGCCGCTTAACTTCTGTGTTCAAATGGAAACAAGTGACCACCATTGTGAACCGTTCCTATATCAGTCAACTCATTCTATCTGCTTCTTTTATGTCCATTCCAGTACTTGAAGGAACCCATCAGTCAAGAAAATTTTCATTGTTATCTTTGTTTTTAAAAAACTGAAAAACAAAGGGTCCGGAAGAAATCTCCGATAACTTCTGTTGTCTTAACAAGTTTACAATCAATTATTGATTAACATTGGACGCTTACAGCAAATTTGTCTCACTTCCTTCACATACACACTGGATTGGGTATTGCTGGCAGCAACAGTCCAAGATAAAAGAGTGTGCTAAAGAAAACGCTCATCAAAAGCCAACTTTACTTCAATGAAAAGCACAAGATATAAACACAAAAAGTGGTTTACATAGCCCAGTTCTGCCAACATGCTACTACAGATGCAAAGCCAAACTTATAAAAACAGACTGTGTATGGAATAAACATTCATTTCAGGTTGACTTGTCTTTGACCTTTACTGCCAGCTTTTCTTGCAAAGGAATAATAATCCAGAATAATAATCTAATCTTGAGCTGCTTTCTGTGTAATCAGATTTGCATACCCATATTTGTTGGTTTCCAAGTTAATCATAAGACATGATGCTAAGATAGAACTAAAAAAATGATTGGCCTGTACAACTTAAAGATGATTGGCCTATACAACTTAAAGATGATTGGCCTATACAACTTAAAGATGATTGGCCTATACAACTTAAAGATGATTGGCTTATACAACTTAAAGATGATTAACAAATAAAATTAAAAGAGAATTGGCAGATAAAACTAAAAGATAATTGGCTTACAGAAATAAAAGATGATTGGTACTAAAGAATGATGTCATTAATTCTCTAAACCACACCGTAACAACACTAACACAAATGGGTCCCCTTGCAAATTGCAGTTAATTTGTAAAGCTGACCCGACCCCTTGAACCACTGTGTCAAAACGATGAAATGACATTATATGACATTAGAGCTGCCGGAGCCGAAAACAAAACCGAGTCCCAGGAAAATGATAAATCCAGACTCGATGACAATTTTTATTCTGCTTGTAGATAGACTCAACCTACACCCCAATGTAACACTCCAGACCCAGGTCCTGCAAAGTAGCACGAGCCCTGAAAAGTATCCCAAGATGAAAGAAATCCCCCAGCTTTGCCATAACTTTATTACCTTTTGTCTATTTCCCCCCTCTGATAAAACAGCAAAGAATATTAATATCTGTCTATGTACATCTTTTCCGGCTGACCTTTTACACAACTTTCAATCTGCTCTACTCAGTCGCGTTATAAAAATGCCATGAAGCTCACGCAGCATGCACAAGGCGACAGTACGGAAAGATAAGCACAGTGGTGGTGGCACTTTGCTCATGACATAAATGGCAATGTGAGTCTATGACAAATCTCTTCAATGCAATGGTGGGAGGAGAAGTTCGGGATATCAAACAACACTTTTTGCACTATCAGCAATTTCAACTTTTCCAAAATCATAGCCAAGGGAAATGATATCCTCTCATTTCTGCTCAACTCTGCACCCAAATCTGCTCCAACCACATACTTAAAGTCGAACACCTTTCGTCCAAATCAAGAAGGAAAAAAAAAAGAAAAATCCAATATTCGACACTAGATGACCTTTACTTGTCTAAAGGCACAAGACTAAGGGACTGAAAACTGCCAGGACTTTGAGCAAACATCAAAAATGCATAAACTTGATGGATGTCTTCAATCGCATCTTGAGAAAACTGTCTGCCAAAACGTGCCTGCAGCAACTCTACAAACATAACAAGCAAAATGGCAAATGGAAGTCGTGAGCAAGAACGATGCTAAAAATCAATTCCAGTTCACTTTGCTTACAAATTCTTCTCTCTCTCTCTCTCTTCACTTCATAAAAGCAAAAAAAGACTAACAGCAGTTGCATAATTTATCATGTATCCTTTGTATTCGACTAAACAAAACAAAAGCCGCCGACTTCAACTAGATGGCGATCAGTGAGAATGACAAAGCGCTCTTCTGCTTGTTGTGTTTAACCGTTTATTCTACTGCGAAAACTTGAGACAACTTGCCAGAGACATAGCTAGGCTATTGGTGCCCTCGGCAAATTCATTTTTGGTGCCCTTGACAAAACCATTTTTGGTGCCCTTGGCAAATCCATTTTTGGTGCCCTTGGCAAGTCTATTTTTGGTGCCCTTGGCAAATTCATTTTTGATGCCCTAAACAAATTTGTTTTGCATCTATTACAAATTAAAGAAGGCTAAGTGGCGCCCTTGGCAACCCCCCCCTACGCCATTGCAACTTGTGCCACACCTAAGTCGCTATCCAGCATCCCAGTGGGCCTAAAGATTGCAAATGTTACAATCTTGAAGCCCTGTAACACTTTAGTGCAATCCATTTTTTCATTTTTTCCGCACTTGAATCAGCAATAATTTGCTTTGTTTTGCACCAGTTGTAGCGACATTTCGCAATGTCATCGACAAACGAAAATTTGACACATTTCTTTCCTTGCCACTATTCGTTCTTCTTTAAAGTACTGAACTTGTACTATAAAAATTGGACAAGCCATAAGTAACACCATTTATTTGTTAACTTTATACAATGATAGTCACCATCTTTTTTAAAGAAAGATATTTTAGTTCTTAATTTCCTCTTTTTTAAGCTTTATTAATAATTAATGGATGCCTATTGTATCACGTTTGGCGAGTAAATATCCTCCTTGCTTTAATGAATTCAAATATCTTTAAATAATTAATGTTAAAGTTCCTTTAAAAATGTCTTCCAGTTCTCTTGCCATTTAATTGTCATTATTAATGACATTCTGACACCTTAACACGTGAAGCTAAAAAGAAAAAGACTGGAGGGTCAGTATATTTTTTTTTCCACTTTCCGGAAATTGGACGCCATCCAAATTAATCTTATTACAACTCTCTTAAAATTCATGTCTCTCGAACTTATCAAATATTCATAAACTGCCTTACAAACAGATGCCACTTTGCCTTTCATTTGCAACAAATTATTTACCAATTGTGTTTGTGCAAATAGTAGCAATAAAAACCAAAATAAATATTTAAAAAATATTTGCACAAAAAAGAAAGAAATAAACATACAATATTTAAGCACTCAGCTGAAAGGTGTTATTTTTCTTCTTAATGAAACAATTCATCACCAGTGTTTAGACACGAGTTAAGCCGTAGGTAGAACTTTGATTCAACCTCTCACAGTACTAACTGAGTCGCAAAGTACAAGGTGCGTCTAAAAATTCTGTAAAAGTGACAAAAATTAAAAAAAAATTAACTTCTATTACTTGGATTTAATTTTCCGTTTAGGATTATTAGATACACCACTCAAACAACGTCTGATAAAATTTTCAAAGTGATTCAATAATATTTATTTAAAATACCAACAATAAATAAAAAAAATAAGCTCAGTTTGTGTATGCCATAAACAATGAAAGTTGCACATTCGTTACTGTAAAAATGCGAACTATGTGTTATTTAATGTTTTAAACCAAAAAAAAAAAACAAAAAAAAAAACGGATCATATCAGATATACTCTAATATAACATCTCCCAAAAGGTGCATGCAGCCCTTAGACCCACTGGAATAATGCACCACCTGCACCCTAGTATCTAATAAACTAACAACTGTTGCAAGAGTTTATCGGCATTAGCAATAGCAATAATGTTCCAAATACAAAAGACAAAAAGAAAAAACGCTAATTTGGATTTTGTACACATATACATGGCAGTGATTGTCACAATCTTCGCGTGTGCAAAAGCCCCGCTAGAAAACGGATCATGGTGTTAGACCCCAATAAACACCATTAAGAGAATGCGAAACTTCACTCATTGCACGTGATCAAGTTCTCGCTGCAATGCGCCACATATCTTGTCTCAAGTTTTAAAAAATCTGCAATTTTCTCTTCCCATCAAAGAGCCTGTGTATGACTTTTTGCCTAGGACTTTGCCAATTCTAAAACCGCCTCAGGAAATAAAATAAAGAGTTCACCCAAAGCCATTAAAAGTCTAGGTGTGGCTCGAAATAAGACTTCCGATGATAGTGGGGGGGCCTACACATGGGCTAATTGGGCGTGAGCCCAAGGCCCTGTTTGCAAGAGGGCCCCAAATTGCAATACTCCTTCCCAGAGTAAAACAAAAAAGTAACTTCAACTCGTGAAGAAGAAATACTTGTTTTTGAAGATCCTAAATAACAATATCAATCCCAAGCTCGGAACTATATTCTGTTTCAGAAAACTTGTAACAAAGTCCCATTGGCTATTGACCTGTCCACAGCCATTGCATCATTCATGGATACATATAAACCTTGGTTATAGCATAACTACTGTAATATTATCCATCATCTATTGGCGTTGATAAAGACAATGCAAAAACGAGGTAATTAAACCTAAAATGATGAATAATCATGGAGACAAATGATCAATAGAAAAGTAATTCGATAAACTCACCTATCTTCCCCGGAACATAACTGAATTGTGTTGTGTTCGAATACAGCACAAGGGTTGCGTTATATTAGAATACAACGGGGCGCTGTATATAGAGCTAATCTATGTAGCGCTAACAGTATTTAGCGCTAATTTACAAAAGGCTAATGCGAAAAGCTAATGTAGGGCTAATTTACAAAAAGCTAAAAAAAATTAGCTGTTTCGTCCGGTTGTGACAGATGAAAGGCTAATTGATTTTTTTGTGTTTTATTACTAAATTAATTATTTTTATAACTATAACTAATTTGGCCCCGACCCCTGCCATGCCCCGTCCGCGCCCCCATCTTCCACCACTGTTCCGGCTGCTTCAAATACATTTAGCCGTACATGTATTACATGTTTAATTTAATTTTAATATATCTTATAAATATTTTAATAAATTTATTAAACAATCATTTTTAAATCGAGCTCTTTCTTATTGGTTGAAAAAAATAACATGATCAGTTATACGAATTCACGAGCTTGGATGTGCCCAACCAATGGAAGTTTGTTACAAAACTTTAACACTTTAATTTGTGTTTTGTCATTTTAAAATTTAAAAAAAATCCAATCGCATTATAATTTCTATGTCAAAAACAAGTCAGTCACCATTTTGTTTACCTGAAAACTTAATCCACATTTTAAGTCGATAAGAAGAGCTAATGGCGTGCCCTCACAAATTATACAGCGTGAATATTTATAACGTCATCAAATATAAATAAGTGAACCTGTCTACTTATTTTAGCATTAGAACATTAACAGAGAAAAAACATGATTCGACGTGCCATCCTACTTATTGATTTCAAATATCAATTTATTCGCAGCACTTTCAATAAACAAAATGCGGGATGTGCACAATTGAATTAAAAAATGGATTAGAGTCATATACATGTAAAAGGGGTTTAGATAGATAGACGAAGAAAGACTAGTTTCGAATTATTTTGAATAAACAATCGTATGCAACTCACGGTTTCATATATCGATCCGAATGTGAATGAGATTCGCGAATGACGAACAGTGCCGTGAAATAATAATGGCATCGTTGACAATATTCACATCTGCTAGAAAATTGATATAATTTAAATAAACAAACATTTATCATTTTACATCGTCGATTTACTCACGAAATGGTCGCCATTTGCAAAGCCGTATTAGAGTATCGTCCTGCTGACAGAATTCGGCGTTGACATCAACGACTGAAATTTAGTTATTCAATTTTGAATGACAATATAAATTTTTAATTTAAAAATTAAATTAAGGAATTCTAATTATAATAAATAAAATACACGATTAAATTTAAATCACATCAAAGGAATCGCACAGAAGTGCTTACTTCCGGTTTAAAGCGGCGTATGGCTTTCTGGGTAACCACCCTAGCGGCCGACAATAAAAACCACACTTTTTAATGTACTACGATGTATTGCTTCGTAAGAAATAAACTGATTCCAGTAAAATAAAAAAATAAAAAAAAATATTACCTTTTAATAAACAACATTTCAAAATGGCCGCGAACTCCTACCACAACCCTGTAGACTCTTAGAAGACAGCACTCTCTCAATGGCAGTGAGGCGTGTCACTCTGATTACATGGCAACCAAACTGCTTTCATGCTGGGTGTGAAGCTGTGAACTCTGCTGGTACGCCTCACATGTAATACCTCGCTTTTTGGTATCTTTTACTCGCAACAATAAACAAGATCTTGGTTGCCACTGCTGAACCTAAAGATAAAAATCAAATATCCTTTTAAAAAAAAAATACCTTTTTTAACAACCCAGAAATTTAAAAACTAATCCGATAAAGTCTGACAGGACCCCATTTATTTTCTAACCCAAACAACCATTCTTGTCAAACCTACCAATTAGTTCTAAGTGCTGTGCTAGCTGGCAATGCAAATTATAGTCTTCCCCTTTTAAAAAAAAAAATAAAAACAAAACAATTATTTGACAACTTCTTGAATTATTGATGAGACAAATTACAATTCACTTCACTTCCCTGTGAAAAAACCAAAGAAACATAGAAACAGGGAACTTGGCCTTCATTCCACTCAGGTTGTTATAGAAAACTAAACTATTAAACTTTTATTTCACACATTTCAGTTAGTTTTATTTTACGCGTAAACATAAATATTCTAAATAAGTTGCCGTGAGTATTTTCACTTGCGATTTTTTTTTATGGCGCCACTCTAACAATCGCATGTTGTGCATTCACGCGTGTAGCTTCAACAATGAATCTCCCGCTGCACTATTGGTGTGAGAATAGAAAAGATCCAAAACTAGACTATTTTATTGTTTATAAGTTCCAGAAAAAGCCAGTCGCTCCCTAATTACAGAGCAAGTCCCTAGTCCGAATACGACGCTCACAATTGGCATGACTGGCGTGTGTTAAAAATATAAACATTCTTGTATTCAAACCCCACTTCCTTGACCTTATTGGTGGACACGTGGAAAGTGTCTACAGTCTATTATTTTGTACACAGCTATGTAAAAATAGTGTGTAATAAAATCACTGTGTGTGAGGGTAGACCTAAGAGTCAGACGTGTTCTTTTTTTTCCTCTCCAAATAACAACAGCATGCTATGCACATTTTCAAAATGGCTGCTCGAATGTCACGTAGACAGGTTTTGTTTCTAAAAAAATTACTGCTGTTGTATTTTCTGTTAGTTTATATTAAAAAGAAAACAGGTTGAGAAACAAAATTCAAAATTCAAAATTCAAAATTTATAGGTTGCACGTGGTGGCAAATCTCGGCCAATGAGAACAATCGATTTCCCATTGGCGTGAGACAGTTACGGGGGTATAGATACGTGCAAAAGTTGAGAACTAGAATAGTTTTTTGTGCGTGATTCAGGTTCTTGCGCAACAAATCACATACGTTTGATTTATCCGCATAATTGAAAAGAAATGTGTAAGCGATTTCTGTCTAGCGATTTTTGAACATTTCAAGTGAAAAAAAGCACTTTTACTTCACATCTAAAACATACAGAAAGTGTTGAAACAAGTCTTTTTTAAATGAATAATCGTCTGTCATTTCTGTACGGAAGATAAAGAGGTCTACAGCTCTAAATATATATATATATGTGTGTGTGTGTGTGTGGTGACCCAGAAAGACCTGACGATTTTATAAATGTTATTACACCGTAACTAATTAAAATTTTTATTTGAAATTAAAACTATTGTACAGAGAATTAATTGAATGCCATTTTTATGTGTGAAAAATGATATTACACGGATTCATTCCTGTAAGCCCTAAAAAGAGTTTTAGGAAGGAAAGCATGCGTTTAGGTCGACTGGCCAATTCAGAATGTCTGCATATGTTTATTGCAAGTTATTAATACACAAGAAATGCCTCGGAATCGGAACTAAGGTCCAAGTGTCTGCTATTGGATAGGGCTTGCCCTGTCGGTCAGGGTCACAATTCCTTACTATCAAACTTGGTCAGCAGTCAGTCACACTCGTGGAACAGGAATTGACTTCGCAGCGCTAACGTTCCCATCCCTTTTACAAACTCTACTACTTGGTGGTTGGTCACGGATGGTCTATTACATCAAACATTAGATCCACTGGCGACTTCCAAACTATTCACTCTTTTAATCAATAAAATAAAACTAACAATGAAATTTAAAGCAACACGACATCTTTACAAAACATGATGAAATTGTCATCACCGACAAATTCTATAAGACATTTAAAAAGAATAAGACAATTAACTTCGCGAATTGAATGCACCTATTATTAATTTAAAAAAAAAATTACTTTTTAATTATTCCTGGCACCAAATTGTCACATTTCTCAGAATCCTTCTACACGTACACATTTGTTGCACCACTACCGTTCTGCATGACATAATTGACAACTACATACAATACTAACGTTTGTGATCACTTGTTCTCACTGGGAACACAAATTAAGCCTGATCAGTACATGAATGGAAGACCTACTGGGAATCCCTGTTGTTTCTCATCCTTGTCAGATGGAAGCCACTGTTTCTGCCACCTGCCAACAACCTGTTTCCAGCGGTTTACCTAGTTCTCAATCAAATGCAAGAATAACTCCTTAAGAGAGTCAAGAAAGTGGCCCAACACCATTGGATCGTGCTAATCAGACAAGCACGGACAAAACAAATATGAAAACAAACTAAAATTTGAAATTTATTGTTATTTAGACAGTAGAAAAATGATGGAAATCAAAGATTAGAATTCTAGTAAACAATCTTACAAAACTCCATGATGACCTCACCACTTGGCATGTTTAGATCTGCAACTGCTGAAAACTGATTCTTTATTTATCTGTATTGGCCTTCGCCAATTTCCCCAGTGACATCCATCTATCAACACATATCCAAAAGTTTGGTTACCATGGGGACACAACAAAGTAAACAAATACGTTATCGTAAAACATCACATTTCCTTGACTAACCAAATTCAGCCAGATAAACAGTGTAATTTATTTTATACAATGCACCGGCAGGCAATTGGCGCACAGCAGACGAGAAATCTATTAGGTAATTTCAACTTTCATTACCAACTACATGTTTAACTTTTTACTAAAAAAAAAAAACCTGTTCAAAGGGTGACATCACTTTTTTATCGCTAGTTACTGGTAACATCTGACACGTAATCACAAAAGATAATAGGTTAACCCTCAAAGCGTCGTAAAAATCATTCGTGAACATTTCTAATCTCAACTCTTCTTCCAGCCTGACATAAAATGATTGGTGCACCCTTAAGAGAGAGGAAAAAGAAGTAGAAAAAAAAATGATTTATCAAATCACATCGACTTTGATTAGAAAGGCTGACCGATCACCTCATCGCGACTCACTGTCACCAACCCTCGACTCGAGCTCAGTGGTCATCTGCGGATAATATACGAGCAAAGGGTGGTGCCCTGCAAACGGTCAAGTGAGCGAGGTCTTTGATCCTTGCCAACTTGCACTTAACTTTCTTGTTTCTCACAATCAAATTTCATTTAAAATTCATCAGTTTTGTGTAGTTATTTCAACATTTTAGCCCTTCGCGCACTGCGCGATTAATTGCGGCTAAGAAATCATCGCGCAAAGTGAAATCGCATCGACATTTAAAGAGATACGTAGGAATGCATTCAAAATGGATAATTACTATTATTGTGCCCCTGTCCACCTCGAGCCACAAATCATGCACACAAAATATGATAATATTCCAACTAAGCCCAAAAGGTGACGACAGAAAATGGTTGAGTGATGTGTATAAAATGGAACGCTTTATTAGCTTCGTTTACTGTATACCAGTGGTTCCCAAACTTTTCCAGTTCACGGCTCACTTAATGCTTCAAGATTTTTCCACGGCTCCCCAAGTCAAACTATTATTGATTAACAATAATACATGGCAGATAATACAAATAAATACATACTTGTCAGTTGCATTGTGCAGTTGGTGACATAGTGCGACTTAGTTATAAAAAATTAAACTCGAATTATCACAAACATCACAAACAATTTATTAATGGGAAAAGTTCGCGGCTTCCCCACGGAGCCGCGGCTCACAGTTTGGGGATCACTGCCGTATACAGTAGTCTGTTACTACTGTAACTCCAAATAATGAACTAATAATAAAACTTAACTTATACTGATTGATCGCGTGGATTTTGCAAGATTGAAATAATTGAACTGGACACACGACCACAGGGTTTGAGAAATCTAAACCAACTGAATTTTATTCTTTCTCTTAAAAACAAGGCAAACAATAAAGATTAGTTAATCCCTTTACACTGATTGGTATATATCTTATATAGTCACAATGTATATTCATATAGTCACTTATGCTGTCATCTGCTATTTACCCTAAGTTCATAATCACTCTTTCAGTTCACTATGTAATTACGTAAAACAATTTTTGATGTATTCCGTACTGATTTTATTTCAAATCGTGTTATAGCGATGTCGCTTATAACGAGTAACATGTTCGTAGTGCCGGATTACACCCTGTGCAATGTATTGCACTAAGGCCCACCCAGCTTATAATTAGTGACATGTGATGGTCACCAGACTTCCAGTGTATCACCCTATGTAAACATAAACATGTACCTTCGTGGCGTCATTCCTTATAGTGTCACAGTTTCCTCTCTTCAACAAACGAAAATAAAACTCTCAGTCTAGTCTCAACCTTGCTCCACGAGTCAGCTCCCTCAATACATTCAACTGTACATGTGAAAACATAGCATTAAGCAGTCGAAATCTCAAAGCCCCCCCTCACAAAATTTCTCTTTCAATATCAAATCAATATTATTTTGACCCGTTGTACGAGATTTGTCAACGGTCAGTGCTTTTCCTACTGCATACTCTGCCAATTTGGTAATCCGACAATGCTCGTCCGTTGTTCTTTCACTGACAATTTCTCTCATTTTGCAACACAATTGACAGTCTTGCGTTTTGTTTGTATTTGCAGAAAGATTTGTTCGTCTATCAACCGGCGAGCTTTATATTTATGACGTTAGTCTCGAAGATGGATCAAGAACTTACCGTTGTAAAACTCGTCACAAACTGACAGGAGAGGTGGTTCTTAGCAGTTCGGGACGACTAATAGTGACAGGTAAGAGAGCCTAACCCTTGTCTTTAGTATTTCAACTTTTCACCCAATTATCATCCGCACGAAAATGTCAAAACCCAACATCAGCTTGATCACCTATAATCTGGCACACCCGAAATGATGTGATTAAATGGATGAAAAAAATAAATGCCCAAATAATTGATATTACTTTCAAATTCCACGAAACAGAACCGGCTTTTCTCGTTTCAAAAGAAATTTCATATTTTCTCATACAGAAAACGTTCCAAATTCATTGCCACTATTTGAAAGACAAAATTGAACAAAGTCTGCTGTATCTAATCGCGAAAACCAATTGAAAAAAAAAAGGCAATAAACATAAAAAAAAAATATTCTTTTTTAGATTTAGAAGCTAACACCACATAAACAAAATTTTTTTTTACATTTTTTTTTTTTTAGGATTTCATTTGGAAAGAAATAAAATTATATGCATTTGATACTTGTTTTAATGGAGGGTCATTAAGGGAGTGAGCAACCAAACTATGAACATAACGAAATCTCTACAAATGTCGCACTCAACTTTTATTACCACTAATAAAAAAATATTGAAATTGTGGTGCTGGTTGAAGTTCATCCATAATAGACAAGAAATAAGCACTCATTAGTAGTAACCTACCCACGTGTTTTTCAAAAAAAGAAAAAGAGAAGGGGAAAAAAAAGAAAAAAAAACAATATTGTATTAATTCTATGTTTAAAATTGTTTTTCTTTGTGTATGTGTGCAGGGAAAGCACCACCAAAAGACTAAATAGGGCAGCTTTCACTGCAATGCACACTGAGACTGGCAGGACAAGCAAAAGCGCGACACAGAACAAAAGTGCAAAATTTTAAGTTTAGAATTGAACCAAATTGCAATTTTTCCATTTCCAGTTAGACCTTTCACAAAGTAAACATTTAACAAAATTTTTCAATTTTTTCTCTGTTTTTATTGCAGTCCATTTAACCTTCGTTTCAATTTTATTGTTAATCAAACTTTAAAAGGTCTAAAACTTGAAAGCCATCGAACCCCCAACAGGCCAACTAATGACATTGTTGTTTACTATAAAACCGTAGAGAGAATGAGGCAGAGAGAAACATCAAGAAACGTCCAAAACCTATTGAATTTTATATGAGTTAAAGCACTCGCGGTACGAGTTGATTTACACGAGCTTTACTTTGATGATTGCTCGTTAAAAATCACTATCAAAACAATTTCATTTCCCCTATAAACTTTATCATATCCATTTTTGATGCACTCGCTACAAGCGCACGATGTACAGCTTTAGTAAAACTCTCCAATTCCGTCTTTTGGCATTGCAATTCCTCATTCCAAAGACTCAATTTCATCCGAAAAGAGACTCGATGCTCATACGAAGTTGAGAAATTCCTATTTGCTCTTCGTTAAAATAAATTTTTAATCAAACGCAAAAAAAAAAAAGAAAAAAGTTGCATGTATTTTTATTAGGAAAAAAGCAATTAACGCTATACACATCCCGCTAATACCGTACTTGGTTTTCATGGCTTGCAACACATCTTCATTTAAATAGTTGATGAACCTCATCCGAGTCGGAGAAGAAGAAAAAAGAAATTTATAATTTACAACCAATTTTTAACTTTACACCATTAAACACGTAATTAAAATGCGCAATGTACACACCCGCAAACGCATAAAAATGAAAATAAAAACATAAATATTATGTATTGTTTATTCGAGCCTTTTATCACTAGGCAAAGTCAAAGCGTAAACATCAAATCCCATTGCAATTTCATGTTCTTTCAACGTGAAAACCGCAACTGTTTCCCGTGCATGAAATTCCCTAACAAACACGTAAAGCCGGTGCTACTTGTTTCGAAAATTCAAACACAAGCCGTAACATCCTTATCGGGTTTGCACTAAGTGCCGGAGCGACACAGAATGGCGCTTGCAGCATCATTTGCATTTAAGACTGGGATATCGAGCAATACAGCTCGTAAAATCCGACTCGTAGCAAAAGGGGATTACATATTCTTTTCTTTGTGCTTGCAGATCCCAAGAGCAGCGTACCGCCGAGGATATCGCATGGGATGGGCAATGTCGTCTCCAAGCTGGGACAAACAACCGAATTGCCATGCGCTGCCCAGGCTTATCCGGCACCTACTTACAGGTTTGTAATTAGTACTAAAAAAGGAAAAAATAATTTTAGTGATAAACATCTCTTTGTTTTGGTTTTGTTGTGTCTTATTGTTGGGATTTGGGGCGTGAGGGAGTTTGGTGTTTGTTGTGTCTGACTGTCTGGTGGGAGAAGCGAGCACCTTTCCGATTCATCACCTCTTGCTCGGCAGGTTCAATCCTACCAACCGCACATCAGATAGCACGTGGAGCTCGGGCTTGGCATCTGGCCCATTCCTCGGGTCGTGACCACTGCAGTGTTGAGTGTAGGTCGGTTTTGGGAGAAAAAAACTGATATCGAACTAACACGAGATTAGAAAAAAAAACATCGAGCCAAAACTGAAACAATAAAATGAGTAAAACGAAAACTAAAACGAGACTGAAACTAGAACGAGACAAACAATGGACCAACTGAAAAACCTTCATACAACACTAAACAACTTTTAAAAAAATAAATCTGGACACGGGAGTTTTGTGCTGCATAGTCTGAAAAACCAAATAAATGTTAGAAATGTATTCCATAATGGATTGACACCACTCTTGAAGAATAGATGCTATCTGCATCCATTTATTCACAAACACATCAACGTACAATACTTTGAAATTCACTCGGTAGATATCTGATCAATTGAAAAGACTTACATATCTGTTCCAGCTTTTGCCCAGTGTCCTCCAAGGCCTAACCTAATCTAACCTAACCTAAACTAACCCAAATCTGATCGACGTTCATCACATTGCAGTCGCTAATACGTCGCTGCTGATGTGATGTGTTATTGCAAAAAATCGACAATGTAATTGTCGCTTGTGTGATCTGTACCGAAAAATTCCTATAGATTCCCCCGCAACCGGCTTCAGACTGAAAAATTCATCTAAAAGGTGCACAATACTAGTACGTGCTCTAGATATTGGCTCAAAGTTCTCCTTCAATATGTCCCATCCTTTGTACCAACTATCAACTGTCTGGAGATCTAAACCATCAGACATTTTAGAAAATATTTACAAACAAAAAAAAATAGGACCAATCCAACTGCAATTGCATATATACATGCTTAACTCAGTGAAAAACTCAGCTTCAAAGATCGTGATATACTTTAATAAGAATACCACTGCATGTTGCAGATAATAAAGGAGAAAAAAGGCACTGCAGATAAAGAAAATGCGAAACCTAGTGACGACTGATAAGGTCGAAAAGCGAAAAAATGTATACTTTTCAAATGTTTAACAGTCGTTTTTAAATGCACCAATATTCCCAAAATTGTCACATCCCTTTATTTTCAAAAACATCATGTAAACATTAACACGTGATATTCCAATCATTTTGGCATCTTGTCTAGTCTTTTTTATGTAAGTACACGTGAAGTAGACCGAGAAATCACCCATTTTTAAAACAAATGCAGAGCCTTGTGCTCCAATACAAATCTTTGGGCAGGTGGTTATTTGGAACCAGGAGTTGATTGGTATCCAGCTGCAGACTTGAAGCATCAAGTGTTTATTGTGGATCAGATAGATAGTACTCAACTGCAGTGGTTCCCAAACTTTTTTGACTGCAGAGTCCTTTACATAAAAAAAAATTCATCCGGAGATTCAGTGATTCACTGAGTGTATGTATTTATCAGCCATGATGGAACGGACCGCCAGCACCCAACGCAGGGACACGATCTGTGCACTGCCGTAGTGGTTCTTTACTGAATCCTTGATCCAGCAAAGTTTAAGTTTTTATACCCCTAATGTGCATGACGAATTATCTTTGTTAAGATAATTTGATTAGTGCAGTTTGTACCAATGGAATAATAATGACGTCACTGATTATGCAAATAATCAAGATTATTTATGACACTCAACACATGTTTAACTGCTTAAACAATTTGGTTTTAAATGACAAATAAAATACATCGTGTTGTCAAACTTGAAGTAATACGCATTAGAAATTGAAGTTAAACGCGATTGACTTTATAAATGTGCCTACTAATTCAAATCTATCTGCTTTAACAAATGACTAGATATTAAACAGATGCTACTTCCCTATAGATTCTATCGCAGTGGTACATGAAGCACCTTGCTTTCACTCTCGCTTATCTTCATCCCTCGAGGATTAAGAACTGTAAATATATCCTCAAGACCATTCTCTTCACCAACCCAACATCCCTCCGATCCTTCTTGCAGATTCTCTTACAGGGCAAGTGAATATGGATGACATGACCTTTGTTGCACGTAAACAAAAGACGTGGCATCTTTCTACTATTTTTATTTTCTTCTTTCCTTAAATTTGAATTCTCCCTTGTCAACACAATAAGGTGAGACATCTGCTTTAAATTTACATTCTCCTCTCGCTCCCCCTCTTATTCCTTTTGCTAAACTAGGCTTGATGACCCCTTTCATGCCTACCAAAACCACATAATTACATCACGGAATCTACTCTCGAGATTATGAGAATAATAAACAAGACAGAAACAAATAAGAACTGATGCCAAGAGTCAACGAAATGGCAACAGCCAACTGTAAATGCCCAAAAGAACGGAACGCCAATGTTTGACTAATTAATTTATTTATCGTAAAATTTCATCTCGAAAAAAAAAAATAAAATAAAGATGTCACTTCCTTTTAGTTAAGCAATTTAAGCAATTCAAACAGAAAAATTGATCTTCCCATCACATTTAACTCCAGGTTTAATTTAGTTTAATCTTTCTATTTATCGACTTCCAACAACTTTTTTTTCCTTTTTCTTTTTCAGTTCAAAAGAAAAAAAAAAAATGTAGTTTTAATTTTTAAATTTATCTATTATTCTTTTTTCTATTTTTTTTTCTCTTGCGCACACAGGTGGTTTCGAGCAGTGCAGAAGCAGCTGGAGCCGGTGCAATCCAATCAAGATACGGTACTACTGGATGGACAGTTAATGCTCCGTCATCCCCAAGTGCAAGACAGTGGAAAGTATGTGTGTGTCATTACTAATACCGTCGGCGAAGAAAAAGTGGAAACTACACTCACTATTTCAGGTAACTCGACCAAAAAAGTATGAAGAATATAATAAAAAGTAAAGTTGGCAAAGCAGAACACCAAAATTTAATCCTTATTGCTTTAATGATGCAGTATAGATTATTGCTGTTACTATATATTCTTTACAATTATCTAAAATTATTATTTAAAATAATTATTTAAAATCACGAATAGCAAACGAATAGCAAAGTACATATAGTGCAAGAATGTTATTTGGTAACTGCCAATCAAAATCGATCACCATGCACCTTAAATGGCACCCAAATTTGTAAATGTTTAAATTTTCAAATGTCACATGTCATAACACGCTGGCTTTCTATTGGTTGACAGAAATAGCAATGTATTACTTCTTTTTGTTTTTACTATCAACCAATACCATTGAAATCTTTGGCTAAGCACTACAACTTGCTCCAATTGACC
The DNA here is from genome assembly GCA_034683725.1 of Strigamia crassipes. Taxonomy (NCBI): domain Eukaryota; kingdom Metazoa; phylum Arthropoda; class Chilopoda; order Geophilomorpha; family Linotaeniidae; genus Strigamia; species Strigamia crassipes. The sequence continues at coordinate 61,542 of JAQFXT010000168.1, forward strand.
CCACAACAAATGGACCTTGTTCACAATCCAATAGATCTCAATGGCCACTTTTTGTTTTCACTGGACCCCCTCAACTGAACTACATCCGACTGTAAAATTTAAACTAGCAAAATATGATACCAGCCCTTTACATTAAATAGTTAGCTCAGCACGACATAGAAGAAAAAAATACTCTAGCTTTCTTTATATTTTTTTCACATAAAAGTTTGACCTCCATTTTGGAAAAGACCAAATTGAAGAATCATTGTGGCTGAAATAAACACCCGTTTCCAATTCTCCTTCTTCTTTATCATCATCTGGTTTATGTGATGACAATTTCCTTCCAAACTCACTGCTCTTTTATCGTTTTCTTCCATCAATTCCAACGATTGAATTTTATTGTATCTTAATGACCTAAACTAATTCCTCGCGCTTCTTTTATTAACAACAGCATACACAATTCCAGAAACACTCGAAATACTAAGAACCATTTCCGCTTTAATTCCCAACCACTGCCAAATACTTAACCACTTTAATGACCGCAACATACGCAGCCCTTCATTCCCACCATCCAAACTTGAGTTCATCCTCTCTTTTTACTGCCAACACAGTGCAATTCGCACTCAGTTGTCCAGTAGCATCAAACCTAGTCCTCTCTCTTCTTCCCGATCCTTTTGATGGCAGTGTTGCGAGAGAAAAGCTTTTAAAACTAATCTGCACGTTGTCTCCTTGGCAACGGCAACGGCAAATCTGCCAGCTACACCACACACCGCTGACCGGGCAGTAATCCAACTGTGTCGCGACGCTTCTATACTGTGGTGCATACTACATAAAGCGAAAACTCGCCAGACCTTTAACAAACCCCATTAGGGACAGCAACAGCGGAGCAAAGCGCCACCGGAAACTGGCGACGGACTCTCTCTTGGCCAAGCAGGGGGTCTGTTAGTTGGAAAACAGAGCCTTTCCTGCTGGCTCGCAGTCTCCTTCCACCAACCGTTCCGTCACGCCGTACGACTGACAACAAATCAACGCACTGCGGGGTTTCAAACTGCCACACTCTACTCTTTCCTGTCCGCTATTTTTTTTTTCTTGCTCAAATATTTTAACACGCACATTATCTCTGTGATTGTCGTGCCAACTTAATGATATGAGATGAAAAATGCCAAATTGGTTTCCCTTTTTTGCTGATGCAGCAAATCCAAATAAAGACTATTGCAGACTTTAACATACTGTAAAGAATTGACACAATGCAAGAATTAGCACTATCTGATAACACAAATTGGCGTTCTTAAATGTTACTCATGCAAGAAGTTAGTTTAAGTATTAACAAAAGATTCTTGTGTCCAAAATTAATTTGGAAACACCATGAAACTCTTTGGGTGGCCTAAAGACAACTCTCTAGATGTAGTGCTATTTTTGCAGTGCCATGATGGTCAAAAAAAAGTTTTACACGAGAATCTTGTGTTAAATCTCATGGCACATGAATGTGCCAATTGGAATGTTTGTACATCCATCTTTTGTTTGTGTTTCCCCTGTTCTTGGTAACGCCCCTTCTCTTGTGGCGCCACCTACTTTAAACTATGAATAAACTAGTCAAGTTACGTTTTAACCAGCAATATGTCCAGCCGCACTTATTCTAACTCCACAACCAAAATGGTACTTTAGTCAAGACAAACTACCATTGTCATGATTCTTACAGTAGAGTTTCGTCTTAAGGATCGTGTCACAAGTTTCATCGCGTTAACTCGTAATTTTTTGACACGATACTTTTACTACCTCAAAAAATCTGCAGAAAAATTCGCTATAAAATATAAGTGTTAAAGAATTAGATGGAATCAACAAATAGTTAAATAGTAATGAGATTTAATCAAACGTTTGAGTATTACCTATTAACGAAGTAAAGTAACACTAATTCTCTTTATTGAATGTGACATGTGGTGTGGCATTGGGCTTTCCTTGCAAGCTATTCTGTGCATCATTACACACCTGCAAACAAACACTTTGGTGAATAGGAATTTTTGCCACAAAGTGGGCAAATTTGCCTCCGCCCGGTATTTACCCGCAGTCCCTCACACATCTAACGCCATCGTTTTGTCCCGATGACTATAATATTTCTTGTTTCTCATTATTTTTTCAAGTGTCCTCATTCATGTAACTCAATTTGTGACGAGTGTTTATCTTGCAAACTTTTACCTCGTCATGGTAATTCAAGCATTAATTAATCCTTCCCACTGGGAGGTTACAATTTACATAGCCTTGGGTCAATATTTTCTTCTCATTAACCCTTTCATCACCTTAATGTTGTAACCCTTCTGTAATCAATTATGGTACACGCATCTAACTTTCTCCTGCTCTCCTCATCTTATAGCGATAAAACAACTGTCGATGATTTATACCTTCAAAATGCTAATATTTACTCGTGCCAATTTCAGAATTTTGCATTTCATCCTTTAAAGCTTTATGGGATTACTGCTAAATCCTGAGCAATTTTCCAATTTCACCAATATATATCAATAATTTTTTAGATTAACCTTGCTGCTACAAAAATACTTCACCTAATAAGATTTTTGAGCTCTTTCAATTGCAATGCACTCAAATTACACAAAGTAGAATTAAACGCTCATTTTTCTTAAAATTTCGTATTCAGTACTCATTGCATCTTGTTATTTGAAGATAAAGGAAACACCGTGGAAATTACTGTACCTAAATGTTGCATCTTAAAACATAAGCAACACAAGCATAAAAATATTAGACTAAAAAATCAAAGAAACAAAGTCAAGAGCATTATAGAAACACACAGCTAATTCCCACATCAAACCAGAACAAACTGTTATTTGCTAAACATCAAACTTATACACAAATCAAAACAATAACATTAATTTTCAATGAGGATATTGGAATGTTTGTACATTCCATCTATTGTTTGTGTTTCCCCTGTTATTGGTGACGCCCCTTCTCTCGTGGCGCCACCTACTTTAAACTATAAATAAACTAGTCAAGTTATGTTTAAACCAGCAAGATCTCCGGTCGCACTTATTCTAACTCCACAACCAAAATGGTACTTTAGTCAAGATAGACTAGATATCACATTGTAAATCGAAGAATGTCACAGAATATGACAAGTTACATCTCAAAATTCAAAACCAAACTTCTCTTTAGAAAATAAACCATTATACAGTACTAATTTTAAAAATAGATATAATTATAAAATTACACGTAAAAACGTATAAAATCCACAAATATTAACTAAACCCGTTTTAACAACTTTGCAGTTGTAACTCTAAACGATTAAAAGCTGCATTCAAATTATCACTGCAGCTTGACCAGCCGTTGTTATTAAATGCCGTTCTCATTTAATTGGTGAGACAATACTTCACATTTTGACTTTATTTGTATATTTCAAAATGGAAATGAAGCTTAAAGAGAAAATCCATCAAACATGGGTTGTAAAACAAATTCTACAGCCGATGTAGAAAGAGATTAACGAGCGCTGCTTTCTGTCAACTGGTTAGACAATGAAAAATGAATTATATTAGTAATTGACAACAGAATTTAAACTCAATCCTCATGCAAATTTCCACTCTGTTTTATTCTCAGCTCCTCTTTCAGCTCATGTTGAGCCACAACAACAAATCATCGACGTTGGGAAATCTGCTTCATTCCACTGCGTCATCTCCGGGCATCCAGTTTCATCAGTTTCGTGGTTCCGCAACGGCCGACCTCTACCTTTGGACGGGGACAAGACTGCAACGTTTCCTTCGAAAGAATTGCTCGTCCTCAAAGCCGTCCAACGAGAGGATAGAGGCATGTACCAATGTTTTGCACAAAATGATGATGAGACTGCCCAAGCAGCTGCTGAACTCAAATTAGGAGGTAAGAAAAATACTTTTTATTGGTCATGATTGGGTCACTTTACTCAAAAGAATATCCTCTAAGTGTGACATAATAATTTTGCCAGAGCGCAGCAGTTTCTAACAGATGGTTTGCAGGTCTGTGTAATCTACTTACGAACTGATTCACCTGGGAAATCCAAGTATTAAGACAGGTTTGTGCTAAGAATAACATAGTGGCACAACTTGTATGAAATTTTCCCTCAAACTCTTAAATAGTGTAATGCTGCAAATGAGAAGTAAGAGTTGTTTCTGGTTATATTCAAAATGCACTGAAAAAAACGTTAAGTAGTTGTGGTATACCGAAAAATTAACTGATGCAAAAAAAAAAGATTGACGAAACTACTCTGCATAATCCAATTATGAAGTCACTGGAGTAAAATGAAGTCTCTCTAAGGCTAAGCAATGTTTGACTAAGTGTTGTTACACAACTACTGTAGTACGCCGATTATCCGAACGATCTGTTATCCAAACAGCAGTGGTTGTACTCCAGACTGACATAAGTGATATCAGCATATCACTTATGTCAGTCTGGAATGACATAAGTGATATCAGCATATCACTTATGTCAGTCTGGAAACAAAGAAAACTTGATGATTTTTTTAAAACTTTTAGATAGTGAAAACAGCATATGGTAATAAAATACTATTTGTATACTCATAAACATATAAAAACAATATTTGGTTTTCATATACTGTATATCTATAAATTTCTAATGTCTGATCGTGTAAACAAATCAAATTTATGAAAACCCATGTTAATTAAAATGCCGTTTAGTTTAAATTACTTAATAAATGCGCAAGGATTGTTTACAAAGATTGCGGATTTATATATTGAGCACATGAGCAGGGTGACCAGACATTAAAAAAAAAAAAAAAAAAAAAAAAACGGAAAACCAATTAATGAAA